>JAWLRI010000224.1:696002-734703 GCA_034781795.1 Crypturellus tataupa
GGTTGTTGTGTAATGTGCTGAATTGCTGAACCTTGGACTACACGGTTGGCACTGAAGAGAGTCTGGAAATGTTCAGACCATCGATTCAGGATTGAGGCTTTATATGTTAGAAGCATTTGGTCACCTGCGCTGAGTAGGGAGCTTTGAAGGTGGTATGTGGGTCCATACACTGCTTTCAGAGACTCATAAAATCCTCTGTGGTCACTTGAATCTGCATAGAGTTGAGTCTTTTCTGCTAGATTGATCCACCACTTGTTGTGAATGTCTCAAAGTTTCTGCTGGAGCTTACTGCATGCAGGACGAAAGGCTGCTTTTCTTACATGGCAAGATGGCTGAGCAAGGTGTGCTTGGTGAGTAGTTCTCTTCTTTGTCAACAATTCCTGGACCTCTTGATTGTCTTTGTTTTTCTTGAAGGAGAATCCTAAGGATTCTTTGGAAGACTGCAGGATGCTATTTTTTATATGTTGCCAGAGCGTTTCAGGAGAGGATCTATGGGATGGTCTTCAAGTCTAGTTTGAAGGTTTACCTGGAAGCTGTCTCTCACTTTAGCTGTTTGAAGGTTATTGACTTTGAGTCTTCTCCTTGGAATTTCGCCTCTCTTAGGTTTGGGCTTAAAGTGGAGGTTAAGTCTGCATCGCACAAGGCGGTGGTCTGTTTGGCATTCTGCACTAGGCATCGCTCGGGTATGATGGACATCGCAAACATTTCTCTGGCACACTAAGACACAGTTGATGAGGTACCAGTGCTTGAATCAAGGATGCATCCAGGTTGTCTTCAAGCTGTCTTTCTGCTGAAAGAGAGTGTTTGTGATGGTGAGTTGTTGTTCTGCACAAAACTCTAGCAGGAGACATCCGTTTTCATTGCAGTTTCCAACACCATGCTTGCCTAGTACTTCTTTCCAGGCCTCAGAGTTCTTTCCTACTCTGGCTTTGAAGTCACCAAGGATTATGAACTTATCATGTGCAGGAACCTTTTGGATGAGATGGAGCAGGGGGTGTAGAATTTGTCTTTTTCTGCAAGGTCGTCTTGCAGAGCTGGGGTATATATACTGAAGAGAACAACATGTTGCTTGTTGTGTAGTGGGAGGCATAAGGAGATAATGCAATCGGAATGACCTGACGGCAAATTTTCAAGTTTGGAGGCGATGGAGTTTTTGATCATGAAACCAACACCAGTAGACGGTGTAGCCAGCACCATGCTCTTTGAGGCTGCCTTCCTCATGGAGATGAACTTCATTGAGAGTAACAACGTCAAGGTTGAGTCGTGATAGTTCATGGGCAATTAGTACAGAACGACACTCAGGATGCCCACTGTTCGTTCTATCAAGCATGGTTCTGATGTTCCTACATGCAAGTGTCATTCTGAACACACCTTTGGAGGGAGGTGTATGCCGTTGTCTGTTTGTCATTGTTTGACCACATCAGAAGATGCCCATTGGCTGTGGCTAGCCAACCAGGCAGATGGTGATGAGCTTTGGTTAGACCACCCTTTTTAGGGCTCCATCCATGTGAAGCAAGCAGTGTTCTCCTTGGAAAAGGCTGCTTGGTCATTCCAGTCATTCAGAATGTTGCCAAACCAGACTGTCATCTCCGGGGGTCAATCTCGAAGCGACCAATACCCTGAACCACCTGCATGCAGGGTTGGGGCTGCAGCTTCCAGTGCACCTGATCACGTGCCGTGTCATCCCTTGCCCGTCACTACAGGGCTTTACAAATGTGGGTGTATCCTTTGAGCCTGCGCAGTGGATTTTTTAGGTGTGGCTTAGCATGTGCGGAACCAGCCCCATCCTTTACTCCTAAGGTTCATCTGCCAAGGCCGAGCGAACTTGGACGATGGCAGCGAAGTCTTCAGGATGTGGGTTTAGTTAGAGTATTCTTCTCTTAGATGGATGACCTTACAGGGCTAAGCGAGCTCCATCTGCCAAGGTTTAGGGTTAGAGTTGTCCTTCTTCTAGAGTAGTTGCCAGGAGATTGGCGAGGCCATGTGCCCGTGGACACACTTTGTCTGACCCTTCAGTTGAGACCTGTCTGGCATGGGGGACCCTACTGGAGGCATATGCCACTGCCAGCATAGCTTGCAACCTCATAGGGGCACAGCAGCTTCTCCCCCGCGACAAGGGGATGCCCGCAGAGAAGACACCTATTGTGTTAACAATATACAAACAGCATGGCAAAAAAACCCTCATGAGTGCAAATCTGCTGACATGTTTTGTTAGGCTTCAATTTTTTAGATGCACATCTCAGAACATTCTAAAACCTTGAAATATTAGAATAATAACACTGAAAACATTGGCATAAATTTTTCTTAAAAGAAACACGAGAACCAACAATCATGTACTATTTCAGAGTCAGTTTTTGAACAAGGATGGCAGAAACAGTTGATTTAATAATGTTTAGATTGTTCTGACGTGAATACTAATCAAGAAACAAGGGAAGTTTTGAACCAGAAAGCAATGTGTTTCCTTGAGAGAACATATTGTCTTTTTAAGATTTATGTACAATAAAAGGTGAGAAAGTTGAAAAAATATCTGGATTCATTTTGATGCAAAGAGAATAAATAAAAAGGCTGTAAACATCTTTAATATTATGGGCTAATGTTATATATTTGATGAACATGAAAGTTTGGGGCTTCTTCGGAGTGAACATAGAGGCTAGAAGTACTGAGGGCTGAATTTAGAAGTCTTTTTACTGAAGCACCTGTAGAATATGGAGTCTTTTGATGGTTTTGTTTGCTTTCTTTTATTTTTGGTAGGGAAATGAGTAGAAAGTTTTTAAACACGAACGTCCATATGGCTTTCGTTCAGACAGCCAAGCTACAACACATGCAGGTTACTGCTGAGTGAGAAGCACCCATGGTGGGAAAGCATGGGAATGACTGAAGAACTGGTGAACTGCAAGGAAGGATGAAAGGCCCTGTATGGTAATAGACTTGTCATAAAGTGTACATGGGAAATAGAAAACGTGAGACAGTAAATAGATGTGTTGAAGAAATCTTTGGCTTAAACAAATCGAAGTGGAAAATTTTCAGTGACGACTAGTAAATACAGAAGAGGAAAAGCAATAGAATATACAGTCGAGTTTTCAGTAGGAGAGTAGATGTAGGAAAGAGTGAAAATATATTTCTCTGGCTCTTTTTTGGTAACCTGTTCTTGCAGACAGAGCATTGTTTGCTTGGAAGTTTGTTTTAGAAGCAGTAGAGGTATTTCCATTTAGAGAAAGCAAACATCCTTTTTGTCTCCTTCAGACCAAGCTTTATGTGGCTCCTGCTGTTAGTGGAACTCCACTGTCTTTAATAACTCAAGACATGTCTTTCCAAGTTTTGCCTTCAAATATGTGGTTGCCTTAGAAAAATAAGATTATTCTTTCTTTTACACCCTCATCATTTTTTTTTGCTTACCAGTTCACTTAGGCATCACACTGAGGGTTCGCATCAGAAGATGCAAAAACAATCCCTAAAATGTCACTGTTGATACTTCATTGTCTTTCTTGCATCCAAAATCATACTCAGTTTAAATCTTTTCCTCTTTTCAAGGACAAGTTTTCTCTGTACACACGCAACACAATAAATCATATGATTACCTTGGACTTTTAATCTCCAAATTTCGGGAGCATATTCTGAGAAGGAGAAATAGGGATGTAGTAGGTTGTAGTTGCAAATATCTAAAACTTTTAGCAATTTTATATAAAGCATAGTTGGAGTAATCATCCACACTTGCTTTTGATTTGAAACGTGAATGCTTAGTTTGCTTTAATTGTGTTCTCCCCTTACAATAATTCCTATTAAAAGCATTGAAAACTTAATCTGATATTTCATAAATTTTTTTATTCTTTTTTACTGAAATAGACTTGAGTGCTTTACCAGTCTTGATATTCCTTACACAAACAAATCCCAGAATATCCTGGAGACTTCCTTTTCCTCTTCGTAATCTTATTCCCTTCCACCTCCAATTCCCATAGAAGTTCAATCCTTACAGATTTTTTGCTGTCATATCCTGCTTTAATCTTTGGCACTATTTCCTGCTAAGCAAAGAGAAGTTCGCTTTGAAGCAGGTGTAGCTTCAATTAAAAAATGTAGAAAAGAGGAAATGAACTAAATTACTATAACTTAAACTGAATTGGTGGGGGTTTTTTCCGCAGTCTTTCTTACTAAAGACTTACCCTGTCGCGTCAGATGGTGAACTCTACCCCAATTCGGAGATTTTCTCTGGTCAGTAGAACTACAGCAGTGTAAGGTCTGCAAATTGCAGTGCAAGAAAAAGCTGTTCAAAGAAATTCTGAAGTTTTATCCACCTCTCAAAACTAAAAACAAATCATTTTAAAGCACAGCAGGAATAACAATGCCATTATGGAAAAGAAAACCACAGTCCAAGTCCCGCAGGCTGTCAGTGTTACCAGCTTTATTCCTACAACTACGTTAAAGCTCCAGTCATTTCACATCTTCATGTGAACTAACTAATATCTGTAGATAAATATTTTCATCCAAGTGGTAAGTACAGCTCCCTGATTTTAGGACACAATATAAATAAATCCCATGTATTCCTGGTATATGATGTGTCTGAAGTACTCTGAAGCTGTAAATTGGGGAAAATGGCATATTACAGAAAGAAAATTGAAGTTTTCCTTTTTTTTTCAAAAGCTGAGGTCATGTTGCCAAGTTTCATGTGCCTTTTGCTGACACAGCTAATTTTGAAACAGTTTTATTAAAGTCATTACAGGGTCAACGGAAAATCTCCTTGCATTTCTGAAGTATTCTGAGTGATTTATATGAGTCTGTGGATATTCATTATGATGATATTCTTTCATGTTTCCTTTGACAGGCAGAACAATGTCACCAGTAATGTCCAAAATAAATTATATCATCATAAAACTGGACCTCAAACGCAACAAAATTAAATTTAAGATAACTCTTAAAGTTTGACAATTAATAAAAGTTGAAGGACATATTTCAAGTAGCACTTGCCACCCTAAATTGCCCTGCTCTAGGTGTTGACATTCAATAGGTTCTTTGACATAGAAACAGAGATGATCTGTGCTATAGTGCAAGGAAAAGAATATAGTGAGAGAGTTTATTCTAAATTGCCTCCCTGTGTATGTTTTGTAGCTCTTCTGTTTCAATAAGCCATTTTTGATGCTATGCATCTCAGAGTACTGCACTTTACTGTATTACATGTGTGCTGCTGTCTGTAGCTATGAAAGGCTTCTCTTCAGAGGAGTTCATGTGTAAGTATTCATTATCCCCTGCAATTATACCACTGGCTCTCATAAAAATACAGACTGCTCTTGGATTTCCCAGTAAGTCCACTTTTATATTATTTTTGTGCAGGATGATGATAACTGAAGACTGCAATGACAGCGTGATTCTGCTTTGGAACTTCATAGATAGCAGTAAGAGACTGTCAGCCATTTGGCACAGGGACACAATCTGCTGAAGAGAATTGAAGCCAGGGAGGATAAGCAGACAAAGGGGTGAAATGAAATTGCCTGAGGTTATTCAGCAGATCAGAACTGAAAACCACTAGTGAAATTACGGCTTTCTTTAAGCCAGCAGCAAATTTTCCACTGGGTTCAACAAGGCTAGGACCTATCCCACATATTATAACTTTACTGTTTCATTCCCCATTCCACACTAGGCCTAATACCTACTCTAATTTTAAAATATCACAGGTCATGTTCAGTGCTGGGATTCTAACGATTTTACTGAATGTACAAAAACCAAATAATCAGCTGAAACAGGTATCAGACAATTTCCTCATCAACAAAGCACTGAGAGAGCTGAGCACTATTCTCAAAGGCCCATGCTGCTTAGGAAATGTTCTGGGTCCAAGTGGCTACTTTCAGAGAAAGAATGGAAGGTAACATCAACAGAATGTTCAGCATTTATAGCACCTACACTAAGGGTAGTGTTTGGTCTATTTCTCCCCCACTATTGATGTGCTCAACCCCTTTTCACCTTGTAAATCTTCCACGACAGATTAAATTCTGCAAAATTCTCCTGACCACTTTAGTTAAATTTTTTTTGTTCCCTTGTGGGGATGCTTTAATGCAGTGATTTGTTCTCTAAACCTTGAGGGTTTTTTTCTCTGAAAGCTTTTGCTCATCCATTACAAGACCTATTCCCTAAGAATCCAATGATATTTTTAGTAGGTTTCTCCAAAACATATATTTATCTTACGTCTGTGTTATTTTTTCTTAAAACATATAGTGTTCTATATTGTAGATATTCTCCCATTTTTTCAGTGCAGAAATGTAGCATTCTGCTAAAATTAAGCATATGTTTAAATATCATCAAGAATGCTACCAGAAAAGAAAAAAATTGTCTTTGGTAGAAAGCAATCTGCATTGTAGCCTTATTGCATATGGCTACAATGTAACTCTGCTCATTGCCAAATGATGTTGGTCAATGAGGCAATACATCTTAACAGTTCCAGAGTGAACCAATGGAGATACATATAAAAATAAGGAACCCTTGAAAGGAAAATATTGACCCTTCCTCTAGCAACTGTACATATGTATAGCTTTTTCATTGCAGGTCAAGAGTCATGCAGAAGAAGAGAGTAGGAAACAGAATAGGCAGGCAGAATGAAATTTCTATTGTCAAAGCATATTTAGTTTTCCCCAGTAAATAAGTCTGTGTACTGGATATTGAAATATTTATTTTGGACTAATTTGTATGTAAGAAAAATAGGATTTTTAAAATATTAAACAGCAAATAGTTGTAATGCTATGTGCAATTTTCTATTTCCATTGAATTACCTTTAATGAAAGGTGCTAACTGAATTCTTTTGCTTACCTTTTTCAGTAAACTGGTAAAGTTATGCTCTATATTCTAGTCTAACCTCTAGGTGTTAGAACACAGAATCTAGTGTGAAGAACACAGAGTAACAGAGATTCATTTGATTCACTGTCAGGTTTGCAAATTTTCTTCTCTCCCAATTTTAGATTTGTTTTGTTTTGTTTTTGTGTATGTGACCTAACTAGTGACCTAACTAGTGACTAACTAGTTAGTGACCTAACTCCAGTGAAGTGATTCAAGAAGATATGGGTATTTAGCTTGGTTCATTCCTAATTTCTTGGCTGTGCTTCTGCTGTCAGCCATTTTCACTTTTCTATCCTGGCTTCATTCACTGGGAACAATGGGAATGGCTCAAAGAGGATTTTAGAGCTAAGGCTGGGAAAGAAGTGTTCCTCATGGCTTCCAAATTCAAAACAAGATTGAACTACTAGTTATCTGTTACTTAAATTTCAGAAATGTTAAAGCACTTCAGCACATTGTGTATGAAAACCTCCAACATTGCTAGTTGATAAGAGCTTTAATCAGTTTTGTAATCCTTTTTTCACTATGCTTCTATTTTTCTATGGGCAGTGTCTAATAAATACTATATAATCTATGTTCATCTTTAATCTGACAGTGTTAAGTCCATTTTTAATGGCAGGGTAATTTGCCACTTTTTAAGTAATGTAATTTTTGTACATGCTCACTTATTTCAATAGGATTCTCTCCTCCCTGGTGCTTAGAAGTATTGACTTTTAACAGGTAAAAATGTCTTTTTGAAGCTGACAGGTTACAGTACTGTGGTCAAAGACTGTTTTCATGCACATGGTGCTTTTACTACTTTAAAAAGTTTATCAATATGAGGTGAAGTCCTGCAGCTACAGGGAGCTCAACATACAAATTGTCTTCGTTCTGCAGCATATCAAAGTAAGAAGATATTAAGAAAGTGGCAATAGTTTCAATAGCTACAATAAGCAGCAAATAGAAGCTTTTCTATGTCCTCGAGTTCTGGCACTGCTAAGTAGTTTTATTCCCTCAGAAATCAAGGCACTGGGCACAAGGACATGACTGAATTGAGAGTCGATGCATGTCTTGATATAACCTCACCATGTCTTGGATTCAGGATGCAGCTCAAGTATGCATCTACACTAAGGACCTTGAAGGCCCATGTTGAAATTTAGACTACAAAGCCCACATACTGTGTGTGATTTGACGATACAGCTTACTGTCACTAAGGGAAGTGTAACCATCTTATTTAGATGTCTTGCATACAGCAGTATTCAGTCTTGTTTCTGCCATTCTCATTCTCTGGCTTCACAGCATTTCATTCTTTTCAGGGCATTTTTTGACTTGGGTTTTATTTTCTGTTTTCTGAAACATGTTAATGTATTTTGTATATTATTTCATGTATATGCATATTCATACACTGGCTAATGTGAATAAATAAAATCTATTCCATTTAGGTGTACTTTTTATTCTGCAAAATGTTTCCATTTCAAAATCTTCATTTTCCTTTCTCTTCTTTAAGGCTGGATTTTGGCTCTTGCATTACAATGACTAAGCAACCTATGCTCCCCATCTGAAATCTATAATTCTGCTCGTGCTAAGAAAAGCCTGAGAGAGGTCGAAAGTAGTCCTGAATCTGTTTGGATATATGCAGTACTATGCTATATTATTAGTGTTCAATTTTTATAATGTAATTCATTTCTATCAGCCTATGGCTGATATCCAGCTCATTTTCTGAGGCAAATTCACTATTTATTTGCCCCCTTGGTTTATGTTTTTAATAGCCTTTTCTCATTTTAGCTTTTCTTCTGAAAAAGAAATTACCTTGATGAACAGGACTTCCCTATCGGATGTGTAAACAGTAAAAGCTAGAATGCTCCTAGGTTTAGGTTCAGGGATTATGATGTCCACGGGCTTTAGTTAGTTTCCATGCAAAGAGCAAATTAAACAACTTTTTTTTTTTTTTTTTTTCCTCCTGATTGGGTAGAAATTCTTGGATAGAAACATTGTATGTCATTGGTCAAAAATTACAGGCATAATTATGTCAATAGTGAAGAGAATTTCTTCTTGTTTGTGCCTTCACACAAAGAAGGCTTTGACTCTGCCTCAGCATGGACTGTCATGTTAGTACTATAGATGATCAGTTTTCTCATGTAGAGGCCTGAGTAGTTCTTTTCCTCTCGCATGCTTTCCTAATAAATTTGTTAAATCCTTCACTTACTTTTTCAAGGCAGATGGGTACTTGTCCAAAAAAAAAAAAAAAAAAAAAACCACTCTGTCTGCACTTTGGTGTTGTTTTTGAAGTTCTTCTGTGGGAAAAGTTATTGTAGTTCCAATTCTTAATGTTTACCAGATTAACTCAACTCAAGCAGAATGGTGTGTGTAATCCTTTTCTTTAGAGATGCCACAGAAAGTGTTGTGAACATCCCTACTTCTGCTGTGTTGAGTCCCACAGTCTAATTCCTGGGATTTGACTTAAAGATCTAGTGATAAACATAAAACAGGAAAGACCCCTGGCTTCAGGCCTCTCTTCTCCTAAGAAGAGAGAGGGAGTTCACAACTCCCTGCCCCTTTCACTACTGTCCCTGGCTTTTCCCTAGTTTGATCCAGCTAGGCCTAATGCAGCCTAACTCGATGCCTTCTGCCTTAGCACAAAAGGTGCATATTTTTTATCCCACCAAAAGCATTTTTCATTTTCAGATCCATTTCTTCAACAGTAAACTAAAATTCCTGGCTGTTCTTCAGCTAGCTGTCAGTAATATGTTCCTGTCATTACTGGGTGAAAAGAAATGTGGAGTATTTCATGCATCACTGTTAAAGCAGGACTGCAGTGTCTTTCACTTAGTGTCTTAAACAACCTAACATTGTCATACATTGAGAGAGTATGAATATCTGCATGCTGTTTCAGCAAGGCTTTTGCTATCTATTTTCAACTGACCATTTTTTCACTCCCTTATTAAATAACAAGCCCATTTTCCAGAAAATGTGTGAGACAGTAGAGATGCGTCTAGACAGGGCCATTTTAAAATAAACAGGCATCAGTTTTTCCTCATGTGCAACAGCTGAATGTTATCAGCAGTATTTGCTATCTTTACTATTGAAAGAATGATCTATTAGGGTTTTCCTTAAGTAAAAGCTCCAAGGCCATTTTCAAATCGACTGCAGTAGTTCAGACATTCTTATCTGTAGCACACTGTGAACCTGTACTGGCTTTCCCTTACTTTTCCTCCAAGCCAGTCTCTTCTCATAACATTAGAAATTGAAGGACAAGTTCTTTGCAGCTATGTGCAAAGATGACAGTGCCACCAAACTGTCTGGCAGCTTTAAGTGACTTTGCAGCTTTCCTGAGACCAGTCTTCTGTATCTGTTGTCTATAAACTACTTGTTGCAGTTCCTCTTCTAGAGGAGAAAGTATTCATCGTCCATGGAAAGCTGCCTGGTTCATCCAAGGACAGTAAACCCCTAAATAGAAATTTGAAAGTTTAGTGATGAGACTGGTAATGTCTAGAAAAAAATATTCAGCATATCAGAAAGGGAGCAAATAGTTCAGCCTCTGCATAAAGAGGAAGTGCAATCAGTCTCTCCTTACTCGAACCTACATATCCTGTAATTCTACAACCTCAGTATTAAGAGTTTTTATTTGTATTATGCTTATTTTATTTGTGTTATGCTTTATTGTGCTAATGTCCTGTAATCCCTTATTTACTTGTTGTAAATTAGTGATAAAGCAAAGCATATCTTATGCCATTAATACTTCTGACATACTGCAGAAAGAAAAATAGGTGTATGTGGTTTATCTACTAGACCAAAGCAAGTCAAAAGAGAACCGAGGAAGCAACTGTTAAGTGTTTCTCGGCCCATAAACCCTCCAGATACTCACAAATATTGATTCAGAGTTGAATAATTTCAGTATGCTAAATCCTGCATTGCTAAGATTATTGTGTCTCTGTTTTTATAAAAGAATAGCTTACACTTTATCTGCTGTAGAATGGCATTAAAACCATATTTATCCATCAAGCTTAGGAATCAACATTTAAACAACGACCAGGCAAATAAATTCTTTACAAGTTCGGACAAGTTAAGAGTCATATCTTCAATTTTATGTCCATCCATAGTGTATAAACTGTGCATAAAATCATTATTTTTGTTCTGATTAGCTTGGTCAACCCCTTGCTGAATCACATAAATGTCTCTCTCCCCATATCTATGGTTTTTTTGACAAAGTTCTTGGATGGAATTATTATTTTCTGTTTATTCGAAACTCACCTTTTTGCATGCTTGTTTTTGCAACAATCCTTGGGCAATGGAAATACAGTGTTGAAGAACTGCACCACAGAGAAAAGAGGCAGGTAGGTGAAGAGAAAGGTGCTATAACCCTAAATTATTAAAACGGAATAACATTTCAGCACATTAACAATCACATTTTTAGTTTGCAGGTTGTGGCACTTAGTTTCAGTCTAACTATTACAAGTATACCACACAGACAACAAGGAAAGGAGCAAAGTTCAAGAGATTTGAAATACAAAAGAGAATGATATGTTTTCTTTATGAAAAGCATTTATTTAAATCAAAGATATTTCATGTTTTAAAATCTAACACTGTTAAATTATGTGATACTTCAGATAATTATAAAGGTGTAGGCTGCTGTCCAGAGAAGTTTATAGCATCTTTTTCAGGTGTCCCAAGCTACCCTGAATCATTAGCCTTACTGGAGCTTTGCGTGAATATCTATGCATAACAGCTTCTAAGTTCCTCTGTCTTTAATTAGCTGTATCATCTTAACACATGGTGGTGGTAGAGAAGAGGACTCTGTTGGTAGTATTGTGAATTGTCTTTTTAACTCAACAGGAAAAAAAAAAAGTTTTCTCTCCACCTTTGTTATTCTCTGGTTTCCTTGATTTTTCTTGACTTAGCAATTGTATCGAGGGCTTTGTGAGCTTATTTTTATGAGATTTAAACCATAAGGTCAGCTCAAAAGCTAAGAACCGTTCTTCATCTGTCTCAATATGCATTGACTGTCTGTTGAAAGTGGGATGAACTAAAATGAAAAACAAAAAACTTTACAACTTTTTACACCAAAGTAAGGGGCTTTTGTCTAAAGCGAATTTTGTTTAATGAAAGTTCCATCGATGATCTTGAAAAACATGATGTACATTATTCAGAAAGCATAGAACAGGGACTAGCCAAGTGTTACTTTCATTAAAAGCATTCTTTTCTGAAATGATTTCATAATAGCCAAATCTGAAGAGAAACCAAGGACAATAGAAATCTAATGTTACTCAGAGAGGAAAAAAAAGGGCATTGTTTAAGAAAAATGCTGGTACTGCACTGAAGGAATTCAAGAAATTCATAATCAGGTAATAATAAATCAAGTTTGCTTATTGTGCTTTCCTAATGACACTTTTTTTAAAATTTCCATTTGTTACCTGTTTCATCTTTCTGCTTGCTATAAGGGCAATGAGTGTGTAAATACTGTGGATTTATTTTTTGTCATATGTTAACAGTTTTCCTAGGTAATCAGCATCTTTCTCTTATTTATATTTCTGAACCTTTTTCTTCATGCTATATGAAAATCGCAGCTATATCATCTGAACATTTTGTAACTATTACATTAATTATGAAGGTCCATGTAGTTAGTTGACTCTATATTTCAGATTTCAAATCTATCATATATTTTATATGGTGCTTTAGCAATCCTGGATCCTATGGCGCTAGGTGCTTTAACAACAATGGAAGATATGATACTTTGAATAGTTTTTGTTAGAAATATTAAGAAATAATAAGTAAAGTGAAACAATTCTATTTCCATGGTGTATTTAACACTTCATTTAAATATTTAGTCTGGAATCCAACAACAGAAAAAAAAAAGATTATTCTCCTGGTGAATTAAGTATTAGCTTTGTGTTGCAGTACCACTTAATCCTTGACATTGACCTACTTTTCCCTTTAATTATTTTAAAAAGTTATTGTGTAGAGATATATGTCCTTGTTGTTTGGGGAAAAATATCATCCTGTTGCAGGCTGTAGTTATACGCACACTTAATCAAAGTTTTAGCTTCCACTACGTTAACTCCTTAGAAGCTAGAAACAGAGCTTGCAAACAGCATCTTATTTCAGCTGCAATCAAGTCCAAATTAATATCATATTCAATATAAATTTAATCGTAGTGTTGGATGCCGTGTTGGTAGGGTACTTGTGTAGGACAGTAGCAATCTCTATTCATTTCCCAGCTTGAACAGCAGATATTGTGACTGACCTTGGATAAAGCAGTCTGTCTCAGACTTCCATTTTCCATCTGTGAAAGGAGACTAATATCTTCCTACCATAGAAGCATGTTGTGAAAATAATGTCTATTCATGACAGCGAGACATTCTGTTTTCCTGCAAGATTTGTATAAAAAACTCAATAGTATCACAGCACCAGACTGTGATGAGAGGCAGTGCCGCAGGTTAGGAACATGCTAAAAAGGAGGGGTTCCACCTGCTTGCTCTGGCTAATCCTGTTCAGTGCATGGCTAAATATTGGCCTTATCATCTTTATAGTCATACTAAATAGCTCTTTTGGTATCCATTGACTCTAGCACTTTCTGCTCCTTATTTCTTGTTTGTATTTGCATTTGCTCTCCACCAATGGATACTTAAGGCTACAAATATCCACCAATTCACGCCAAACTGCTGAAAAAAGTAAAAGTAGGTGGTGCCTAATGCAAGGGACCTGCAATCATCTTTAGCCTAAGTATTCTTCTGCCTTTTGATAGGTACAGGTCAACAGTTTTGTTAACAGAACTTTTACTTTTTTTGGATTGCTGAAGAATTTCCTAAGCATCTCTGAAGATTTTGGCTTCTATACTGAGTCCATGCTCTTGTAGTTTTGTTTGCTTTTCCTTATGCTTTGGATATGTAAACAAAAATGTTCTCAGCCTGCAGAATTAAATGATACTTCACAAGATCATATATTTTCAAGCTGTGTTACTACCTCCTGATGACCAAAGTAAACTCAAACAGGAAGAATATATAAAGAGTACAAAAAAGCCACCACCTATGAACATTAACAAGGGGCTTATCATTATAAAGGATCCCTGCATTTTAAAGGGGGTCACATATAGGCTTCAAAATACAAAAGTGCATTCAGTGAGAGAAAAAAAAGATGTCATTGTGCACTACACTCCAGGCAGGAACTATGAAGTGTTATCCTTTGTCCTTGGTTAATGATTGCCTTCAAACTGTGCTAAAGAATCATCTCTTAGTTTTTTAGCAGACTTAGTACTAAGATTAAGTACATGCTGGTCTGTCACTTTGGGTCAGAAATGACTCACAGTAGAATGAAGAACCAAAAGAAGAAGGGAGAAAGAGGGAAGGAATACTTTTTTTTTTGAGGGATTTTCCACTTTTTTGACTTTAGATATGAATAGTCTTATACATTTTTTTTTCCTAAACCTTTTGAGACAAATAGAGAGTTTGTTTGCAGCCAAGACTGTCTAACCAGGCATCTGTAGTTTCTAAGGAGAAGGTATATTAATTACAGAAAATTCAGCTACTGAATTAAAACTTTTGGTTTCTAATTAATATTCCATTTAAGCATAAATAAAAAATACGGGAAGGGTTCATATCTTGTAACATACAAAAGTGTAAGATAATGTGACCAGACACCTGAGATGGCTCCACATGAAGCTGATAACAGAAAACCTCATAAGACCCCTTTCTTCATTACTTTTTATAAATGCAAAAAATTTTATGCCACTATTTTATCAGTATTTTAACAAAATATGTCATGGAACACTGAATTTTCCATAATTTGTGTTGCTCATGAGCTACCAGTAAGGCATGGGAAATGGTTGAATTTAAATATTTTCTGGTCATTATGTGAGAATTTCTGTTGTTTAGTATTTATATGCTGTGACTTAATGGGATTTATGGATATTTTCCCTTTAGACCATGTAACTATAAAGAGAAAAATATTTAGTAGACTTTCTGGAGAAAGTATGTAGTTCAAGGTGAAATTCTACTTTAAAATAACATTAAAAATAGCACTTTACTCAACAGCTCAGTTCTAAGTGTGCTTAATCACAGCTGCATAGCTGTGCTAACCTTAATCCAGTTCTGCTTTTGGCTCCTGATAGAGCGTTTAGAATTGCATAGCTGTCAGAGAACATGAGATGTACTACTGCTTTAATAACCCTAGGCATTTGCTAAATTCCTGTCATCGGTCTCGTAATTCACAAGAATTTGACTCTCATGAAAATTTGACTTTTGACTCTCTTGAAAATGTGTTAAGAGATGACAGTATTTGCACAGCAAACATATGCAGTGACAAAAATATGCTTGTTTCATGAAAAAGTATAGATCTCAGTTAAAAAAAATAAAAAAACAGTACAAGGTTTTGAGCAAAATACAATACAATGCAGTACAATGGAGTGAATAAGAATTTACTGAAAATTTAGATAGAGTCTGCCCAATTCCACCTTGTTTTCAGAATTTACATTGAAAATTCCCCAGAACTGGAAAGAATTTGGGCCTGGGGTTCCAGCTGCTTCTCATACTAGAGTTAAGCTTCTCTGTGTGAAACTGTCAATATAGCAAAATTTCAAATTCATGAGCCTTCCTGTGCCTCATGTGCTAGTCTGGGCATTAACTTGGTTATCTCTGAGATAATCTCTACCACTGCACAGAGCAGTGCAACTGCGTTAGTGTGGCTCAGTCAAGCTGCAGATTGGAAAGGCTATTACTTTCAAAACTATTATTGATTAAAACTGCAAAGAGTGGTTTCATTTAGAGCTATTTGGGTATATCTGTGCACAGCACTTCATTCTGCCAGGTAGCTGTACTCGAGGACTTTTAGTTGATTTGACCACATTTTTTACTCAAAAATGTAGGGTCATACAGATGAAGGTTTGTATTGGTGAAAATCTCTAAAAATTTCTGACGATGTTTTGATTAAGTATAGGAAATAACCCAAATCTTTTATAGATAAGGGATATGTTTCCTCGAGTTGTTCTTGGTTGTTATTATTTTAATTATGTCCATTTCAAAGGTAATTCCAATGAAATATTAGAATGAATTACTTAGGGTATTTACAGAGCAAATACATATCAAAAATAATCTGGGCCAAATCCAGCCATGGGCCAAATCCAGCCATGGGATCTTTTGGTTCTAACTTTGTAAATTTATACACACACATGAAAAAAGAAAACATTCACTAGGCAAAAGCGTAGGTCTTAGAATTACACAGCCAATTTCCTACTATTCAGTAATTTTTCTTCAGAGAGTTAGTCTGATATTGCCATGCTTGCCTTAGAAAGACAGTGCAATAACATGACTGACCAACATTTATTTGGCTCTAGACATGCAAAAATTCCAATTCCTTCTTCCGGTCAAGGCCAGCAAAATCTTAATTTAGATCCATCAAGAGAATAACTTCTCCAAACATGTTCAACTTATTGGAGCCTTACATGACAGGAAGCTTTCAATAATACAGAAGGGCAAGCTGACCTCATGAATGAAAATTTGTTGCCAGTTTGTACTTTCCTTCCATTTGAGCATGTGCACTGTGCATTGTGAATCTAAGTTTGCTTTTCTCTAGTGTCTATGTTTTTTGAATCCCTTTACTGCCTTAGCACACCATGTCAGGGGTCTGCTGGTAAACAAAAATATTCAAGAGTAAAAATGCATGCAGAGCTTCAATGAGGTTTTCTGCATGTTGAAATGTGAATTATCTTTCAATCTTTTAAGTCATGAAACCATGAAATTTTTATATGCTAAACTTCTGCTTGGAAATCATAGATTTTATATGGAATTGAAAGCAAGGAGAGGTCCTTAAGAGAAGTATCCAGTCATGTGAACTATGGAGCTCTCCCTAGCCTCATGTAGTTTTAGGTATCATTCAATAATTTATCCCTCCTGATGCAAGCTGTACTGGACTGAAAGGAGGTCTTGCACTGAATGTCTTTTTTTTGGAAGGAGTATTAGAAGCAGAGGCCTGCAAATTTGAAGGGCAGGACAAGCAGTTTACTGCAGTATAGCCTCATGATGCATTGTTTTTGCAAATTTGCTATACTATATCAATAGTTTGGTAACTATATCAGCTTAACACAGCTAGACCAGGGGAAGGAGGACTTGGTTAAGTTCCGAAGCTTAATTACTGCTCCAAGAGGAGCAGTAACCTCTACACAAATAAGCAGTCAGCAGCAGGCAGTTACAGCCCTGTATTTAAAAAGGGTTACTCCTGTGCTGTTTTTTAGACTTTTTGTTTTTGTTTTTCACAAAGATATTTTTAGATAAATGGTATTATCAATAAAAATTCAAACTTTTTATAGTATTATAATAAAGTCTGTGACATTTATGAGGAGCCATAAAGATAAAATGAATCTAGATTTATTTATTTTTTTTGATTTGTAATCAAATTCTGTCAATAGGAGCATTACCAAAAAGGGAGTAATTCCTGAATTTGCTCATTCCGTATCTTCATAGTATATTGTATTTAAAAAGCTGCAGACTCAAAGATAAGTGTTAGAATTAGAGCTAAACATTAATAGTAGCACTGAACTGATGTAACTTCGAGTACCGATGAAGTGGCTGATTTTTCTTCATGTTGTGAAGGTGTTAGTGATGCCAGCTGTCTTTCCTGGTGAACTGTCGCATGCGTGTCTTTCTCTTGAGGTTGTCTGCTACAGCAGACAGGAGCTCTTCGCCTGGTTTGCGGGTATTTCAGTATATGTGATACCTGTGGCTTGGTAGGTCACAGCACAGACTGCATACCTGCCAGTGGTGTTAATTTGGTTCCATTTGGTGAGGGTTTCCTGACGCTGGCATAGGCATTGGCCCTCGCTACTCTTAGCGCTGGCCTAACTTTAGCACTTGGATACAGAGCTGCAAAATTACACTCTCTAATATGGGAGTGAGCAGAACTCACAACCTAAGAGAACCTTCCAACATTTCTTACAATGATGAGAACAGAATCAGCTCAGTGCTGGCTTCAAAACTCAGGATAGCCCCTAACGTCTGAAGGAGAGATTTTCATGACACTTCTTATTAATTATCCAGGAGATAATTAATCCAGGAGATGTAGTCATTGAATGTGTAGTACAGAGAAATGGAAGAATAAGAGTATTGAATTTATAGTCAGTTCTGAAATATAGCCTAATTGTCAGAATCTAGTCCGTGCCTAAGAAATTTGCCTTTGTGGTAACTCTGAGGCTTAATGGTCCATAAGGCTTTTGAAGAATATCTCACAGCTGACTGAGTCACTGATTCCCTTACATCAATTGTCTAAATGCTAACAGACTTCTATAGATTATTAATGGATTTTTTTTACATGAACAAAACTGATCCCATTTACTTTCAAATGCTTTTAAAAAGAATATACAGTGAAATCTTACCAAGAATTGTGAGCTTCATTTTGAAAACAAGAAATGTTTTCGGTGTGGTCAGGAGTTCAAGTGAGTTTCATAGAAAAGGCAGTTTTGAAAGGTATATGGCTTTGTATAGATGTTTCACTGTGTGAATGCCTTCCAGGGCCTCTCAGAGTGGAGTTCGGTAAGTGCTGCTCCAGTCACCCTATACTTTGGAGAATGAAGTTTCTGAGATATCTCTTAACTTCCCTGATACTGCAGTTCTAGTTCTGAAATTGCTGATCTTGAGAATTGCTAAATAAATACATTTTTTCAAAATGTGTTCTGCAGATTAACAAATCATCTGACTTGCCAGCTCAAATTCTGAAGAATCCTGCAGAGATTGTCTGAGGTGCACTTGGAGGAAATTCAGATACTACAAAATAGCTCTCAGGAATACAGGAGAGTGTGGCATTTCTGAAACTTTTAGGAAGGAAAAGGAATCAAGAATAAGTAAGTAAATAGTTCACGTTTGTGGCACAGGTATGCCTCTCACACAGTGTGCTCAGTGTGAGCCAAAAATAAAACAGGTAGGTCTGCCTTTTAAGCCTCAGGAGTAAATGTTAATATAGATTTTCAGGTGTCTAAAAGGACCACAATTCATAAGAACTTTTTTTTTTTTTCAGGACCATTAACAGTGCCTTCAAACTGTCGCATTGTTCCTTACTTATCTCATACATATGTGGAATTTTTCATTTCTTTGACTTTTTCCTTGTCCCAACTATGGTTGAAATTGGTCAGTTGGTAAATAGTTAAAAGCTGTTGCAATGACATCAAGGCAACTAGGTAGAAAATATAATGTGATTTTTTTTTTCCCTAAGGGAATCAGGTTAAAATGCAAGCAAAGTGACAGTCGATAATGAAACTATCAAATATTTCACACATCTCTGTCCCTGGGTAATACCCAAAATTATTCTGCAGTGAACGTATGTTGCTATGTAGGCTCATGGAGATGGCTGGTGATGTGTAAGCCCTGTGTTGCCACAAAAAAATTCTGTGCTGCCAAGCTGATTTGGATCATCCCCTCTGGAAAAAGATCCCGACAGCACTGGTTTTCATTTCAGCATGCATGCAGCAAAAGTAGACTTGTCTACTCCCTGTGCTCCATTCCAGTAATACCAACAATAGCTCTCGTCTAAGAGAAACCACTGCTGATAGTCCTTGTGGTCAACGACTGGAGTATTTCTGAAGGACAACGGAAATGAGTTAGGACCCATTTCATTCTTGAGAATTAATTGAAATGAATGCTTGTTAACCTTGTGACTGTCTGGCAGAGCAGTATAATAGTTCTGGTGCTAACAGCAAAATGACTAATATGTCTCTTCCAAGGTATGAATGGATATTTATTTTAGTGTTGTAACTATTTATGCTGTTGATAGGCCATGTGTCTGTACAAGCTTTGTCAATAGAATTATATTGCAGCAATAGATTTTCTTTCAATAAGTAAATAATGAAGTAATCTTACCTTGTCCATACCATAATCAGAAATAGCTCCCATATTGCCACGACAAGCTGCATATTATTATTTTTCAATAGGTTATATGTGCATTAATAAACTATCCTGCAAACAGCCATGCCCTTAGAGAGTCACCTGTCTCTGTTTCCATCACTCACATATATAATGTCACCAAATACTATACAGTTCATTTTTTCAGGGTCATACCATTGTCCTACTGCTAGCCTGATTAGTTTGTGTTATATCAGCATTTGCCCGTTTTTAATGACCTTGAAATCAGTCTCTTTTTTTGCTCTGGTAGTGTGTAAAGGCAGATTTTAAGGATAAGTGTTAGTGCTTATTTGGAAAGAATGAGACTACACACAAGTAGGAAAAATAATGTGGCATTATTCTTGTCTGAACAATAATATTTTTATATTGTAAATATAGTATGTATCTTATTGCCATAACAAGACCAAATGATTGTAATGGGAATTAAAATTAAAAAAAAAATCTAGTGGTGTCTGAAGATACGATTGAAAGAAAAAGATTTTGGAAACAAGATCATAAAAATCAGATGGTAAAAATAATATAAAAATAGATGGTAAATATAATATACTTGCTCTTCCAAAAAGAAAGCTGAACACAAAGTGCCTGTTCTAAGATACTTTCTGTTGGCATTAAGCAGGCAAATTCAAGTATCAGGTGTTAAAAGAAAAACAGCTGTAACTGAAAGCTTGCCTTAAATTTCTTTATGTAGCAGTTGTTACATTGCCTCAGAGAAACTGCAGTTATTTCCTCCTCTGAACCAAACTTTTTTTTCCTGCAGGGGAAGAAGAGATGGGAGTTTATATCATACTATGTAAAATAAAGAAATCAACTGTGTGTGTTTTTATACACTAAGGAAGATGAATGAAAAAGATATGTAGTGGCTAAGATGTTCTGAGAGTGATTTTGCAGCTAAGTCTGCCTCTCCAAATAGTCTTTCTATGAAACATATATCCAGTTCTTTTCTTAGAAACCTTTTCTTGAAAAATTTCACACAGAATTATGCCATTGGACAAAAATAGCAGAACAGCCTTTTCAGTACTGCAGAGAGACGTCATGTGCAACTGCTGCAACTGCTGTTACATGTTCAGAAAGTCATTGGTCCTTTTCTCCAAGTTACACGAAACATCTGCTTTATCCATTTCCATCAACAGGAGCAAAGTCTTTACCAAGCATTAAGAAATCTAAAATACAGTGTTTATGAAGAAAACTATTTTGAAGTTCCATCAGTATTTCAGATACAGAACTTGCCTGCAAGAGGGAAAGCAGAAGTCTTGTAACAACAGGTTTTCTTCACATACCCCTACTGGTTCTGACATTCATGTCACAGTGTTCACATGGTTCTCACCAGAAGCACCCAGCTTTCACCATGTCCTCTCCCATGCTACCTTCTCCCAGCTCAACACGGCCCTCTACCACATTCCTCAGCAAATGGGGAGAAGAGCTTGCTCAGGTTAGTGTGAGGCTAAGCAAGTGCAGGTTAACACCACGCACAGTTTGTTACACCTTTTTGGGACAAACCACATGTTGTGGCCAAATGAAAGAATATGCAGTATGAGGTGATTTAACTTCATTGCTCTGCCTCTGCAAGACTGCACCAACACTTATTAGCTTCAAAACTGCATACAGACTCTCACAGCCATTTGCTGTCCAAGAAGATAGGGAGGAGCTGCAAATAAAAACCCCAACAGTTTGTAGGTAAATAGAATTGCTTAATCTTAAAAATCACAGAAGAAGTTTTTATGTGAAGACTTGCAGTTATGTAAGATCACTGACATGGTGCTTTTATTAAAGTGAAAGTAGGATGTGAGGTTCTGTAATTCTGTGTTTTACAAGCATTTGCTCAAAGCGGAAAAAATCAAAATCAGCACTGTTTTTATACTAGTCTTATCACAGAGGTATTGTTGGCACTGGAAGAGATTTTACTAGGAATTGCAAAGGGGAGCGAAGACACAGCTTGAGTAGCAAGGCAGCTGCAGAAAGGATTGGCATCCTATGGAAAACCGTTAATGTGCAACCTTGTCTTCTGAAAACTAACAAAAGAAAATTTTTAAGTAAGGGTTTTCTGGAGTGGTGGAGTGACGGAGGTTCTCACACTTGACACAGAGCAGCTATCAGTTGCAGAAATGAGGCAACACTTGTTACCTACACCTTTCTTTCATGTTTTTTTACCTATGAGTTAGGAAAAATATTCTAAATGGTTCTGACGGGTGTTGTGTGATATACTGTGTATATAGGCTAAGAAAATGGAACGTATAAGGATTCATCTAACTGTAATAATCATATTGTAAAAGAATGAAAAGCTCACTAAATGAATATGTTATTTGTCAGACCTGTTGTGGAAAACCCATGGACAAGGTGAACTAAATAAATATGTCTGCATAAGCAGTGTCCGGATTTTCTGTGTCCTCCATGTGATATTTATATAGCAAACAAGTACAGTCTCTTTGCATTATAAGTGGTTGAAATGCATCTAGTTAATGAAGCTCACATTGTAATCTTTTACCAACATGTAACATTCGAGCTTTCCTGTGGCTTTGGACATATTTATATGTCTGTTTTTGGCGTTGTCCCTCCAACCCTTGCCCTTTTGTAAGCCTAGTTAAATAGGTGCAAAACGGTTCAATAGCTATTCGTGGGGAAAAAAAAAAAAAAAAAAAACTTGCTTAAGCGAAAGTATAGCTAAAGAGCAGAGGCTGAGAGCAAAGCAGCAGTCATCAGTGCATCAGTCACCGGAATTTCTCTACTCAAGGAGCTGAGGCCAAAAAAGTTGAAACTTATTACAACTTTATGAAATGTGTGTAATATTTCAGAAAAAAGAAACTTGTATAGGCATGCGGAAGAGATCTTCTGTTTCTATGTCCTCCATGTATTCAGAGATCTAGTAGCAGTTAAGGTGAAGTTAATAGGCACATTAAATGCCTAAAGTTACAAATGTCTTACACAGGTGAAATCTGTGTTTTGAAACATTCACTGAGATTTATTAATTTTCCAGTTTGATAGGAGCCCTGAAGCTTGTAAGAAGAAATGTCAGAAGAAAAAGGGCATTTAGCTTTTTAATCAAATCAGTCAAGTTGCAAAGCTCGTACGTATATTCCTGAGGGGTAGTAAATGAGGAGCAGTATGTAACAGTAATTAACTCAGTATTGATGTTTCTTGTACTGTAAAATAGATTGTATATGAACATCAGGTCACTATCAGAACTTGAGAATTTTAAATGAATTACAGTAAATGAAACACTTACTTAGACCCAATTACCCATTTAGAGAGGCAAACCCATGTTTAGTTTACAAATCAAGAAAAATAGTTACATAAAATGTTCAAAAAATATTTATTTCTTTGAGGTTTTTGTTTTGTTTCCTATCTAACCGTATTTTCTATGGCTTTTTGTCATGAAGTCCTGGCCATAATGCTTGTCACCTTATACTTGGTGCTGAAATATTCAGAAAGTCTTCTTGTCCAAGCTGCATTTCTTACATAAGGTTACCCATCTCCATCCTCTGGTCAGTCAAAGAGTTCTCGTATGTACTGATCTACTACTACCTGCTGGCAAAAGGGAATCGAATGTACCTTTTTGTTAGGTTAAAGAAACCACAGGGCAAATCTTGTTGTTTGTCTCATCATCTCATCAAGAACAACTTCACCTAGTACAGGCCAGGGATTCAGAATTTACTTTACGTCCCATTTCATCACTGAGAAGGTATTTTTATGGATTCCAGGTCAGAGGCTTATAATTCCTTCTTTTAATCTAAGAGTTTATTTTGATATTAATCTCTGCTTTCAGTTGCTTTGCTTTCAGTTGCTTTGCATTTTCATCCATATTTTTCTTTATTTAAGCTTAAGATATGGATTCCAGAGTTTATGTGAGAACTGAAGGTCCTGAGATGCATGAAACTACAGTGGAAGTAATAAAATTTCTTTGAGTGAAGGAATTGAAATAGTTAGGTCTGAAGGATTGTACAGCACTTTCTTAAGTGTCTTCCTTCCTTAGTTAAGGGTATCCAAAACTGGTGAAGAGTAGGGCACTGTCAGCACTTAAGTGAAAGAAAAGAAGTTACTCAAAATCTTACTTCTTAATATCTTGTTTGTTTGCTTTGCCATTGAAGTTATTCAAGCTAATCTTTTGAACTTTTCAACTAAAACCAGAGACCATATCTATTTAAAAATGTATTCTTCTCCTGAGGAAAGAAAATACTTTGAGATGTCCTCTCCAAATGTTATATTCTTTTTTTGAACACTGGAATGTGAGATTCAAATAGGATGAATTTCCAGGAAAAAAAAAAGGAGGAAAGAGGGTGTAGTATTTCACTACAGTTAGAGATGGCTTAAATACTGTGGTAAAAGAATTCTGCAGGCATGGAAATACCTTGACTTGCTCAGACCTTTACAATGAACATATTTTTATAGTGGTGCTCTCCCTCATTTGGAACAATTGCTGGCACAACAGCAGGCACTCAGACCCTAATAAGCAAGACATTGAAGACGTAGTTAGTTCAAATTCTTGAAAACCTCTCTTATCCAGGAATGAGTCTGTAATTTTCCTTTATTCTGTGCCTACAAATACCAGTCAAATGAGTAATTTTTCTGTATTTATTTTTTCTTAAAAGTTGCCATGAAGGCAGGTTTCTTTTTACCTATAATACAGCCATTACTAATTTTTAAGGAATGTATGTTTAACTGTCTAATTGGTTCCAGTCTGACACAGTTGATTCTCAAGGTTGTAAAACCCCATATTCATGAAGTCAAAAGTTGAATGTTCGCAGCTGTCTTAATACAGCAGAAAATTCAGTGTTTATTATAACATAGGTCTGATGGTCTGAAGCCTAGACAGTCCACACAGGAGCAATCCTTCCATACAAACTCCAGGAAAGGGAATTTTCTAAGATATGTACTGAAAACCACAGGGAACTGCATGGAATAGGTCAGGTCTCCCCATTGCTTCCTATAAGCAACCAAAGTGCAGATGCAGAGATTTCATTTGTAAAGGTGCTCATGTCTTCCTTCCCTGTTGATTTCAGCAGAAGTTACAGATCATCTACACTTTGTATAACTGAGATTGGTTCGTATAAGATTATTAAACCTTGAAAAGAGGCTGAAATTATGAGGAAATTTTTATTGTTCAGTATGATGCTATATAGAACTATTCAGTCTTCACTAATTCTAAAAACTAAGTAAAGTTACACCAAATAATATTCTGAAAATGCATTTTTCTTTTAATGTTCATTTTAGGGTTTTGAAATAAACGTCATGTTGTCATTCCTTCTTATTATTGGCAGAGACGTGAGGTATTAAAATGGACAAAACCAAGGCTGTTGAAACTCTGAAGGTCCCCATTGCAAAAGCATCTATGATTCTCTCTTATTTGCTAATTCACAAATATCTTTGGCATTCCTGTCATGGAGAAGATTACCTGTCAGAAAGTCAATAATAGCATGGGCTATTATATATGCAGTATCCTCCTCTTTTCATTCATAATAACAGTAAAACGATGAAGCCCCAAGTCCATCTGGCTTTGATTCATGTTAATTGTTCCTTCATAGAATTTTAATTGCTCTGACCATCAATCTAAGTAATATGAAAGTCAAAAATAAAGTAGGGATCTTATGGCAGCTAATTACATGTCCTTTCTTTTGAGAAAGTATAAAGTATCTATCTCTGTAAGCAGTGTAAGAAACCTTGTAAAGTATCTTATTTACATCAACACACACATAATCCCATCTTGAGATAAGTGCCTAAATGCCATTAGAGGCGTTTGACAGATGCAAAGAGCTTGAAGTTGCAACTGTTTATGTCAGTCAGAGGGAAAAAAAAGAGGAGAGAGATAAATTCTGCTGAGTTATTGATGACTCATGCAATTAAGATCTTGACCAGCACTGATTTCTGTGGTAGAATGGGAGAGAACAGTGCACTCTGGAACAACCTGATCTTCTCGCAAGTCTCTATATAACTGTCAAGTATCTCACAAGGGACTCAAACAAATTGTCTTAGCTGTCTGGCACCTCCTTCCACACCTGCACATAGGCTTTCAGGTAGCTTCAGTAGAACCAAGAGAGGAGCAATCTGCCAAAAAACAACTAGAAATAAAAAATGTATAGTAATAGTACCGTATTTTTGGATATAAGAGAGAGAACAAAGAATACAAAAGTTAGAATATGAGTCATAAATTGCTTAATGTTTTCTATTAACTTTTTTAAAAAACATAAGCAAAACTGACACACATCAAACATGGTAGAAATATTCAATCAAAAATGGTAAATATACTGGGATGGAAAATAATAACATTCTTTTACATGCATTTAACCTTTCTTTTTCAGTCAAACATATAAAAAATATATTCTCTGTGATTAAATAAAACTTTCCAGTGGGATTTTCAGTGTCCTCTGAGCCCCACTGAATGATTTAACTGTGAGATCCCAGTTAGGTCAGACTCTTCCCACAGTTGTGGCATTTTCTACAGATTTCCAAAGACTCTAAGTACCCCTGCCAAAAGGATGATAAATTATGTTGTGTTTTTCCTGTGAGCCTTTCTTTTTTTCTGCTTCTAGATCACAAATATGGTTTTGAAGCTCTTCATCATCTATTTTGCCCACTATTTTGCCCATCTATTTTGCCCATCTATTTTGCACTGTTAGACTACATTATGCTGACAGTACCATGTATAGAGAACTGCTGTGGCCAAAGGACAGATCACAGAAGACAAAAGCTCAAATTCTTCTCAGTGGGTTAAAAACCACTAGAAAAACAGAGAATCAGGTTATAGCTTCCTGTTATGTTAATGTTCATCATCTGAGCCACCGTAATGTCACAGTGCCCTCTCTTCCTTCAAGGCAAGTTTCTCGTATTTGAGCACTACATTTGGGATGAGGTGATTCCGGGCATGAGGTCAATTTTGTCCCAACTAAAAGGCAGGCCTAATCAAAGCAATTTAGGCTCCTTGCAGAGTGTGCCACTGGAGAGAGAGAAGCGCCCCTGAGATTGTTCACCTCATCCTAGACTGCTGTCCTCAGATGGACGTGGTCACTCCCCCTCTGGAAGAAGTCTGGGTCGGCTGCTGTAAATTGCTCACATGTCAGAGCAATAAAGGAATTTTTCAAAGTGGTTTACAGCCTACAGGATGGGTACAGTCCGAAAGAAAAAGACATCTGCCATGCAACTGCTCTAACAGTCTATTCCCCAAGGGCATCTTTAACATTGTATTGGAATGACCCTAATGGTTTGTTTCTGCTACAGCTGAAAGACTAGCTATTACTAGATACAAGTATTGAACCTCTGTCTCTTGATTCATCTGTTCTCTTCTGCCTTTAAGTGGACTTATTACCCTACAGAAGATGCTGAATTTTTTACATGACCACTTAATCTAAAATTAATCTACAATTTAAAAGGATATTGATAAAGGAATAGTTAATTACAATACTAAAAGGGGTGTTGACACATTAGAAAGACTACAGGGAAAATTCACTATAAAAACATAACAATGCAAGATTTTAAGAAGCTTGATGAGCTTGATTAGAGCAGCAGTCACCAAATAATATTTTACATTGTGCAGTCTGTCAAACTACATCGTCCCTTCTGATCTTAAAAACTATACATCTTTATGTTGCTCGTTTTTCCTTATTGGGACTGGATTTCTCTAGGAATGTTTGAAGCACCAGACTACTTAAGCTGTAGGTCAATGAAGGAGTTTAAACAGTTATTGGAAATGGAAGTAGCCTAGATCAGACCCCCAAAGTCAGTGTGGCAGCTCACAGGATTTTATTCCCGGGAAAGAAAGGAAAGAAATATGTGAAGGAAAGTGAGGTGGCGGAAAGAGGGAAAAAAAGCATGAATAAATTATAGAACTGGGAAAGGGAACAATAGCACAAAGGAGTCTGCATTTGTGTCTGCAGGAAGCTAATGCTATGATTAGTATGCTAGTACTCATTTTGAACGATACTTATTGTTTTTGCAATTGTTATAGTTCTGGAAGGGAGACAGATTTTTTTTTGAAACTGTAAATGCTAATTAGAGATTTTGGTCTTGGATTTTTCATGTTAGTTTCTGAAAGTCCGAAAGCTGAAAAAACAGTTAGGCAATCTTCTGAATTCAGCTCCAGTTCCCTGTGAAAAAGGTTAGAAATAGCTGCTAATTTTTACTAAGAGACCAATGTGTTCTTATTTTCTGGTATACCAGTGGCAAAAGCTAACTTAGGCCTTGAGAAGTAGATTTCTAAGATCTCCTACAAGTCTGGCAATGGCCACAGACAGTCTAATCGCTGATGTATATGGAGTGCCAAGACTGGGCTTGCGTTGTCCCCTTGAAAAGAGAACAAACTTGCCAGACACAGGGCTTTGAAATATAATTCATAGCCACAGGGTGCTATCTGGTCATGAGCAGCATGCTCCCCTGTGAGATTCTTAGCAACTTCTAGACTCAACTTTAGGGCAGAAGTCAGTCTAGAAACCCTCCTGACCACCTGCAGCCAAGGCTCCTATTCCCTGTCCTACGGGCATCTTCAAGCTTGCCCACTTTATATATTCTGTCTCCTTGCCTTTGCTCCATTAGCTTCATCCTAATAAAACCTGTGGAAAATATGTTTCCACTGTGCACCACACTAACAGAAACAGAAGATCTAAAAGGCCTGTGATCATTTTTTTCCTTAGTTGGGGTCCCACGACAGCCTGGGATACATCTGTAAGATGGAGTTCAGGTTTTACTCTCTTTTCTAACCAAAGAATTGTTGACAAACAGATCTCAAAATATTTAAAGTCAAAAATATGTATTATAAATCATATACCAATAAATGACCCCATACTGAATATATAGTTGAATTCATTTTCATTTCCTGTGACGTCAGCATGGCCCATTGCGTGAGTTACAGCCCTGCATTCATTCTGGGGCTATATATTATCTAAAATGTCTTTCTTGATTTTGAGCTTCGAACAGGCAAATTGACCATGTATACTTGCTTGTGTCAGTAGCTAATTTTAGGGAGCTAATCTAATTGAAGATGTTATGCTCCTTTAGCTTGTCAAAGAGAAATTCACATTTTCTGATTAATGTGATTCGTTTATGTTAGATTTGACTTGACAGGATGGTACTGTGTAATATAGAATACAAGGATGACAGG
The DNA here is from genome assembly GCA_034781795.1 of Crypturellus tataupa. Lineage (NCBI taxonomy): Eukaryota > Metazoa > Chordata > Aves > Tinamiformes > Tinamidae > Crypturellus > Crypturellus tataupa. The sequence continues at coordinate 724,755 of JAWLRI010000224.1, forward strand.
GGTTCTCCATCTCCTCTGTCACATTTCATTATGAATGGTCTAGTCAAGGCTGGGGCCTTTAGTATCTTACCTGTAAAAGATAAAATTTGAACTGTGTTGCATCCATATATGGTCTATATAATATGTTCTCACAGGTGGCAATATGCCATTCAGAAGGATGACAAGTTAAACAGCTTTCTTACATTTATAACACTTACATGTAACTGACTCTCTGACACCATGATGTGATTGAAATATTACTGAGGAAATGTGAAAGAAAAAGAAAATCCTTGAAAGAAAGCTAAACAAGCTTCAACTTACAAAATAGCAAAAATATATCAGAAAAGGGAAACACACAAGAAAACTGAAAAAAAAACTGAACACACTGGTTGGTTGGTGGAGAAGGAAATGGATTAGATGGAGAAAATTGAACAGTAGCCAGAAGTTTAAAAATGTGTCAAGAAAAAAAAAAACCAACCTGTATAGAAAGAGTAGCAGTAGCGTCATCACTAAATAAATAAATAAATATGTATGTAAAGAACCATGTAGTAGTAACATTTATGAAGACATCAGTGAGAAAGAATATGTTAGAGGAGCCGAGGTGGCCTATGAGAATTTCTGAGGACTGAGGGTGACCAATCAGTTCAGCAGATGCAAGAACTCTGGCAACAGAGGGAGACAGAAAGTGGAGAGCAGAATATTTTTAAAATCACAGATAAGAGCAAATGTGTATTTATAAGTGATAGAGAAATACAACAGCATCCTATTGCTTTTATAGGTTATATGTCTTATTAAGAGGCATGTTGAATCTTCAATTTTCAAAATAATCACTAATACAAAAATCTCCTTTCTAATTGCGTAGCCAATCGCAGTAGCATCTTGACAACAGTAGTGAGATAATGGGACCCCAAGGATCTTTTAAAGCAGGACAACAGGGCTCCGTGCGCTTTAACGAAACAGCATTCACAGGCCTATTGGTGCTCCTGTCTGCATATCCAGTATGGATCTGCAACTACCACATTCAGTCCTTCAGGCTGGAAGGGGCTTGAGACACCTCCAGTCTAGTCTCCTGCTCAAAACAACTCAGACAAGGTTTTTCAGGGCTTTGTCCAGACAGGTCTTCAAAACACAAGAGGTGTCTCTGAGGACAGAGACTCCACAACCCCTGAAATGTCCGGGTTAAAGCTGGTCCAGGTTATCTCCTCCACTATCAGAACTGAAGACCATTTGCTAAGTGCTTCCTAGTCCTAGGTTTTCTCAGCCTTTTGTCTCTAGCAGGAACTTCTATTCTGCTGCCACAGATATTTTTTGGTCCCTACGTCTTTGTACTGCCGCTCAGAGACGTGGCAGGACTGTAATGCCTGATGTTTCCCAGAGGCAAGTGAGCAGGTAGGGGAGCTGCTGTTGCAGTAGCTGGTCTCACTCGCACAGACACTAGTTAGTGCAACAATATCAGGCCGTGACTAACTGCTTCAGATACCTTTCTCATCAAAAGGAGAATCATGGAAAATGCTTTGGAAACAGTTGGTTAAACAGTCTTATGGTACACCATCCGAAGCAGCATCCCTATCCATATGGTAAACCCTTTGCACAAACTTGAATTGCTACTGATGCTAAGGAAGGTATTGCAGACTGGCACTGCTAGGGACTTGGTGACCTTATTATTACAGCTGCAAAAATTATTGTAATAACAACATAGGTGCATATTTCTGTAGCAGGTATGTTTGTCTAATAAAAAGGCACAATTCTAAACTATATCAGAGTTTGAACTTCAGTCTTTGTATATGCAAGTGCTATAGGCTCAAAGAAAATGAAAAAAAAGCAGATGCTTTAGCAAAATAAAATAGCAGAAATACATTACAAAGTTACTGGTAGACTAAGAGGTATATAATTCAGAAAACCAGGAGCAACAAAGAAATGCAGGTCAGTCAAGGTGAAGGCTATGTTCAAGACTAACTTCACTGCAAAAAGGAGGAGCATTGTTATAGCCACGATGCATAAGAGCAAGGCAAAGTCCTTAGAAAGAGGAAAAGTCTTTCTAAAATCAACCGGGCTGTCTAGAAAAATGAATAAGCTTTAGGTACACTTTTCTGTTGGCCAATATAACATCAGTGGAGAAAACGTCCTTCAGGAATAAGATGCTTAATTCAGCATCTTTGCAATTCAATATTTGCCTTTTTGTAACTGTAAAGCTGTTGCAGCTTGAATGACCTAAGGATATTTTCTGCAGTTGTTACATTTGAGGAGGCTGAAAATACGTACACTTTTACCAGCTCTTCTAGAAAAGATGTCACCTTTCCCTGTAAGTCTGGCCCCTTCTCTATTACAAGGATATAGGGAAAGAATTGATTCACAGCAAAACAGCAAACAGCAGCAAAAACTGTAAACAAGAGCTATTGTGCAGTCAAGAGAAACCTTTGTTTACTGTGACCACAAGAAGTATTAATGATAGCTAAAGAAGAAAAGGTGAAAGAAGCTTAAAATAGACAAATATGTGAAACTATAGAAAAGCTGCACCAAATAGACCATACAGTATGGAAACTGAAGAAATTAGAAGAGGCTGATGGGGATTTTTTTTTGACTATTTTGTGTTTTATCCCTTTTGCCAAAAAGCAAGATTTACTTTCTTCCCCTCCCCCCAACTTTGTTTTTAAAGGAAGATTAGCAGAAAAGAGGGAAAAAATGAAAGTAAATTTACATGTAACTCTTTCTTATTTTTTCTTTAAATAAAAATTATCCACATTTTTAGACAGACATTTCAGTATGCACTAATAGGTGATAATGATAATAAAGATCTACAGTTAACTTAAATACTACTGACATTTTAGCCTTGCTTTATTTAGAAATACAGCAAAAAGTCTCTGTCTTTTGTGAGCAATGTATGCATTCGTACACGTAGAACTACAGACATGAGTACATAACTAATGAAAGATGTGACAAAGTTACTTGATGGGTCGAGTATGAGTGAAATGCACTGCTCAGGAATCCGTGGATCGGGATCAAGGTAGGTTTGAAACTTAGTGTTTCACTGTTGTCAAACAACAGTCTTTTTTTCTTATAAACCCTGTTGCTATACAGAGATCCTTCTTTTTAAAACTGCTTTTTTTTTTCTTTCCAAAGAGCCACAGCTCTGAATTTTTCATTCAGCACCATCTTAAAAACACTTTCCCTCTTCCCCGCTCTCAGCTTGTCTGACTAGGGTCCTTGTAGCTTGAGTGGCAAGGCCAGTCCAATTTTATCCCTCCATAAAGCTACAGCGCAGGTAGAGTAATCCCGATTTCATCCTTGATGTTAACCTTTCATTAATTTCTGGTGCTTGTATCTTTTTTGACCATTAACTGCAGACTTGTACCTCACTATATATTGTAACTTAAACACAGAATGTTTTTATTTCAGACTCCCCGAGGCAAACATGTATGACTATCATATTCCTTGCTTAGATATCTCTGTAGTAGTTGATGGAGATTTGGGGTGAAGATAATGGAACAGGGAAGAGGCTATAGTAATAATAGATCTCTTTTTCTTCATTATATGGGACATTCAAATTCATGTAATCTTCCTTCCCTCGTGGGGGACTGCAGCAGACTGGCCATTCTTAAGCTCAATATTAATTATGCTTACTAGTGTTTCTGTAGCTGAAGGCTCCATGATAACCCCCTATTTTATTTTTAGGGGTTTATAATTCATGTTTAAAGGCCCACTTTGAACTGAAATATGTCCCCACCACCTAACACCCACTTATCTGGCCATGCAATAATATATGATAGATATGGAAGGAAGAAGCTGCACTTTGAATAATTCAAGGTGATTACCTCATATGAAAAATCATCCCTTTCATGTGCATGTCATCAGAACAGCCATATAAGCAAGCACCCAGCATTGACAGGCTGTATTTCATCACAGGACTGTGTCAATAAACAGAGGCCAGTCGCCTTCCATGACTTTTCTTCCTGATACAATTTGCATTTTAAGAACTGAATTAGATATTCTTAAACAATCAACAAAAATGTGAGGGGGAAAAAAAAGCCGAATTCATCAGTCTTTTTGACAGTTCCAGTGACAGGACGGGTAGCCTGATTTTAATGGGATACCCTATTCTGTTAGTCACCTAGGGGAAATCATCTCCATCGATACTTAATGTGTTTCTTAGCAGCTTGGTGTGAGTCCTGTGGATATTCATTCCAAGAGCTCGGCTGTGGCCTCAGAGGACAGGTGAATGCATCACAGGACCACTGACACTAATGGATGTGCAGCTGAACAAAGTCATCAGCCTTAGCTCAGTTCTTCTTTTCCAAACTACAGGCTCACCTTAAAATAGGATATCAAAATCTTCCTGCCAAAGAATACAAATAAAATATGAACCAATGGAGCATGTAGTTGCCAAAGCAGAGCCATGAAGAACATTGACCAAGACGCCCATTGTGTAGAGGAAATTAGGCTCATATTTACTCCACCTCCATCCCAAAGGACTGTGGAGTAATGACTTCCTCTTTTTTTTTCCTCACTGGCTACTACTGATGGGGAGAAGACCAAGCACTCAAAACAAGATGCTGGAAAACCATTAACATGATGCAAGATCTACCACGACAGCAGCCTTGTCTCCTTTCTTTGGAACATCTCTGTGCTTGTTAGCCCTCCCAGAAATTCTCGTTATGCACTAGGAAAATGTCAGCTCTCCAAAACTAAGAAAATAGGAATGTAAATATAGTTATAGCAGTGAAGATTCTAGAGAATAGGAGATATCTTCTTCTCTCTGAAATTGTCTCAAGATATTTCTGCTGCTCAGTTTCCTAACTTCCACAGACAAGAAAGTATTTTCTAAAGTTACCTTAAATTCAGCACTCAGGTAAAGTAGTTGTAAACATCGTTGCAATACCCATCTCCTTCCCACCTCTTCCTATTCTGATTCCTTACTTCAATATCTTTTATGAAGTTGGACAAATGAAGTGAATGGAAATAATTAATCTAAATGCCATAGCATTTTGTATCCCTGAATATATATCTGAATACCTGTTTTAGAGTTTAGTTCATTTGAGAATATAGCTGTTAGCCCCTTGCTTTAACCTGTATACATTGCAAATCCTTCCTGTATATCTCTTAGAATGGCGGTATATTATTACTGGGCCACTCGATAACTGCTATCTGAGAGCATATACTTCACTGGCAAAGTCATTTATAACAAAAAATATGGGAATACCATAGTATTTTCTGAAATATATCCTTTAATAAATAATTCATACTGGTAAATATTAAAGAAGATATATAGCCTAATACAATGATATCTTCCAGTAACTATTGTATAACCTGTTTGCAAAGCTTACCTTTCAAATCTTAGCCTATTTTTTAGCTTTTATGGTATTTTTTCACTTCCTGCTCTTGTATGTATATATAGGAGAGAAGTTTATTTTGCAGGCCCTGGAGATATAGTACATGGCTGAGATGAGCTTTAATAGGAGCTTTTCATTGTGATATACAGTCTTTCTTCGTTATAGCAAACTCCCAAAATGAAGCACTCCATCAGATATGTGCTTTCTCTTTTATCTCATAATTAAAGATTCTCGGGGTTTCTTCATGGGTTTTATTTATAAATGTGACTTACTTTTTATTTGTTTTTAAATATTTTTTTTAGTGAACAGTCTAAAAATGTACATGAGTCCTTCAGTCTTGTCCTTCAGTCTGATATGCCATGAGGAAGATGTGAATCCTTACAAAAAATACTGACTTCTGTTCTCATATTATTTTTGGAGAAAAGGTTATAATATATATTAAGCCCTCTCAACACCCCTGATGTAAAAGTGGTACCTTATTTATTTCTATTTGAAAATGTAAGCTCAATTTTCTGTAAAAAAAAAAGTATGAGAAGCACTGAATAATGCACAAAAATGTTCTTCAAAAACTTGCATTTGTCTGCCAGTTCACCGTCTCTCTTTGAGACAACACTGCAAACTTTGTACCTTTTAACATTTTTTGTGGTCTCTTATCGTCTAAATGCATGAAAATAGTCACGCTCTCAAAGTACAGTCAATATAGCTGATATATGAATACAAATACAGTAATTTCTGTGAGGACATTTTGGTAGTGTTACATTTTTTGATTATCGTTCTTTGGCTTCTTTCTTCTCTCTCCTTTTGGTTTCTCAGCGCTCCTATACATTGGACAAAAATTGCTGTTTTGGTGTTATGGAAATTCTGACTTAACACAACCGGTAAGGGAAAAGCATTTAAAGGAAAAGAAGCTCAATTAATTAAGCAGCCTACAGTAGCATAGCCCATGTTCTGCCTGTCTGTGCCTCTTACACATCTGCTTTTAAAGAAATAATGTACCTCTAATGTTGTTCAAAGTCAATTCATCGAAACTAGCATTTGAGAAACTATTTGAGAAAATTAGAAGTGATGAAGTAGCCCAAGGAGGTAATGTCAGAGTGAACGGAGACTCTGATGTGAAGATCCAGCTTCCTAATTGTTATTATCCTTACAAGGACGTTCTGCTGAAAGGAAAATGAATGCCTTGCTTCTTACCCGCTGTAAAAGGTGCTGCAACTCTAGAGCTTACTTAAATCATTCTTCCTGAAACAAACTGCCAAATGAAATTCAGGCCATTTAATTTCCAAATACCAGTAATTAAAATGAGTCACATCATCAGAGCTTGGCAGGGCTGCAGCCTTCTCTTCTTTTTTCATTTTCACATAAATTTCAGCGAAGGTCAGACTTGTTGGGGGGAGGAGAAGAACCTGCTTGCTTTTGTGCTCATGGGAGGCTAAAATATGACTTATTCACCATGTCCCTCATAGTACAGGACTTAATGGTCCTTGACGGGGATAACCTAGAAGTTAATTTTACTTTGTGTCCCAAAAGCAGTCATTGCCACTGCAATCCTTCTTGCAGGCTGAAGGGTATCTTCACCACCCGATCAGGCTTTCAATAGCGATTGATGAGCAATATCGCCAACCGGGAAGCACTTTGCTGGTGTTTTCTGGTAACCGACAAAAAGGAAAAGGAAGATTATATGCTTAACTTTTCATAACTTCCAACCTTTCCAGGGTTCCTCACTTCAAATGCCTTCTTTTACTATTTGTAAAAATAGAAGGATTTTTGCATAATTAGGAACTGCTGGCAGGCTGCTTCCTTCTCTTCCTCCCTGTTTTTTTGGTCCGGATAGGGAAAAGGATCCCTGCATAATAGGGATGTTCTTCCTCTCCTCTGTTCTGTTGCTCTGAGTGGGCTTTGGACACGGGAACCAGAGCTGTATCCAAATCTCTAGGCAGTTCAGGCACCTGCACCTAGATCACAACCTCCTGCACGTAGGAGATGCAGAGCACCAGAGCAGGCCATGTGCAAAGGGAACCTCGGGAACATCCTCTTGCAGAAACATCTCCAGTGAAGACAGTTTGGCTCATTTGGGTCTTTGAAACACACTTTTCTTTACACAAGCAATAAGATCTTTTTTTATTAAGATATGTATTCTTTGTTATTGAGACAAAAATAGAATTTACACATCTTCAGCTTCAGTCTTTCTCAATAACAAGCACCATTTACTATAACTGTATATTTCTAGAACAAATTTATTTCATAATTTCACTTCTAGAAGAGTGTTGGTTTTCAGAATATTCTGGAAGAGGATACTCTGCTTTCTGATGGCTTCTAGTACCATTCATATAGAAACAGTATTTGTAAATTAGCTTGGCATCTTTCAGCATTCAGAATAAAATAATACAAATATTTGCAGTTTAAGCCTCTACTGATCCGTTTTTTACTGCAAGGTTGATTTTTTTTAATATATGTACATATCTTTCTATCTTCTGGGGAGTAGGCTGTCTTCTGCTAATAATCTGCTATTTTCATTGTTATTATACATTTATTAATTTTATTATATTATTATAATATAATTTATTATATTTATTAATTTTATGTTTATATTTTTTTAACCCTTACTACAAAGACTTAAACAACACATGGGCAGTAGTAAAAATTTTCCTAAAGATTTCACAGATAGGCAAGAAAAAGTACATGAGAAAAAAAGCATATAAACTAAATTTTGTAGCTAGTGAGTTTCAAAATCAACTGTACTAAATGATTTGATCAGGATTAAATCAGTTATCCAGTGGAACAATATAATTTTTTTTAGCACAGACACAGCAACACCCTTTAAACCTCCCTTTTTTAAGCATAATTAGGAAAGATGAAGTGAGCACTGGACAGAGAAGGGAAAAACATTTTTTTCTACTACCTATAATGTGAAACAAAGCAGTGTGAGAGATTATGTAATGGAAAGCTTACTTACCAAATGATTTTCTAATGATGTTTAATCTCTGTTTCCTTCTTAACAGTTCCTAATGTTAAAATCATTTACCTAGAATAAGACTTTGCGATAGATACCTTCCTAGATGCCCTAGTTGTACTTACCAATACATACAAGTGCTTAGAGAGAAAGAGGTTTGCATCTATGTTGGCAAATGTAATATAATGACTGAGTCCATAGCTCCTTTCATTCATCACCTTGACTACCTTGAAATGGTCATATTTTTACTTAAACATTTGGAATATCTCAGAAGCACAAAAAGCCTCAAATGAAACTGTATTCCATTGTGCAAGACATTTCCCACCTACACAGAAGATTCCAGCCATAAGATTTACGGTTCTATCTTCACCAGATAAAAGGAACATTGTATTTTCTTTCAGAAGGGAAAAGTGTGATTTTACTATATTAGGTAGCCAATAGTCATTTTACACTGAGAAATCTTGACTATGAACAAGGGAGTCTGGCAGTTTCCACACATGATAAATGTCAAAGTAAATATTAATGATCAAAAACTGCAAACTGCTGAGTCCACACTAGTGAGATACTACATACTAGCTTAAAAAATTAAAAACAAGATTATTTTCTTATTTTTCTGAGCTTAAGTGTTAAGTGTTAAGAGAATTTGTTTGAGTTTTCAGGAGTAAAATATGATCTATGTAGAGAAGGGAAGATCTGCTATGGAAAACTTCTACTGACCACAAATTAGTTGCTTGGTAGTAACTACAAAATGCACAGGGTATAAGTTTTCCAAGAACTGCATGGAAAATCCTATTTTATATAAGCAAAGGACAAGTAGTTTTTCTTATAAGAAAGCTGATAGAAACTTTTTTTCCATTTGCTTAATTAGAAGCAAAAATTACCTCTCTAATCACTGTGTGGCCTGCAGTCACTACTAAGGAATATTCTTTGATCTGGGGCTCAGGAAACATTAAAAAAAAAAAAAAAATAGGAAGCAAACAAAAGCATGGCAGCCCTTCCAGGAAAATCTGTGAGGCCCAAGTAGCTTTCCTCCTGGTGCATGCCAGGTTGCTTGTGCATCACCAGAAACTTCTTAACTGGAAGGATAACACTAGCAACCTGTACTAGGCATGCCTAAATTCACAGGCAGTTCTTTTGAGGATCAGTAAACTTTGGCTAATGGAAAATCTCAAGGTGACAAATTTCTTCAGGTGTGGAAACATTCCGAGCCATATTTTTCTCCATCTATTTCTCCAGACAGGTGAAGCAAGTTCTAGGGGTATGTTTATCTTTATGGACCTCTCTGAGAGGTCCAGCTTGGAAAAATGGTAAAAGTGACAGCTACAGATCCTCCAAAAAACACTCATACTTAATAGTTAAGATCTTTGGTAGTCTGAAAGGAGATTTATATACTTCTTAAGTAACCTTCACTGTTGAGAGTACTTTGGCTAAAAAGTTTAACTCAAACACTTATTTAATAATAGCTTTAGCCTATCAGTTATTCAAGGTAAATTGTTGCTCATTATCTTATGCATAGGGGAAGATAATGAATTAGTTATTCCAAGTTGTAGCTATCAGGATGTGTGATGCCTTCTCTCTCCCAGCTTGTCCACCAGCGTGGGCTTGGGGAATGAGCAGAGCCCTTACTACAGCATCGCACGGGGATGTGGGTTGGCAGCCCCTCTGCACGCACCACGGGGCCAACTGGGCCAGC
>JAWLRI010000224.1:734803-775554 GCA_034781795.1 Crypturellus tataupa
GAGCCCTTACTACAGCATCGCACGGGGATGTGGGTTGGCAGCCCCTCTGCACGCACCACGGGGCCAACTGGGCCAGCATCTGGGAACAGTCACTGCCCTGCGAACTGAGTGCCCCATCAGGACAGCTTTGCACAAGAGGAACCAAATGCACAGCTGTGAGTTTTGCTGGTAAGAATTGTGTGTCTTCAACAGGCACTTAATACTATAGAAAAATCTCTATATAAGAATAGGTGGAAGAATTTTAAATATATCCACTGGTGCAAGTCCTCAGTGCAGTTGATTTAATTGGATTAAATGTATTTGTTACATACAGTTAATAGTAAGCACTCAAAAACATAATTCAGGTTGTTTTCTGTTATGCACTGTAGAAGTTTTAGGTTAATATAACATCATCTGCTAGCATCTACTAACTATTATAAAACATTTTGGCCTTGAAACACATGTAAACGTGCTTCCCGAGCTTCCCAATCCATGTTACCTTAGTAACTGGTAGCATGCCACCTAGTATTAGTGACTGGGAAGGTGAAGGCAGTGGCATGTTTCCAGTTTTATGAAAACAGCATCTGCTTTACTCTGAGCAGCTTGTTTGGTAGGGATTAGCACCTCAGGATGCACCTTGAATGCACGTTGGTCAGACACTATGTGCAGTTATAAGGGACTAGTATGGAAACAAGACTAAGCAAGCTAAGTAATTTATTTTTGCGCAAAGCTCAAACAGCTGGTTGGTATAGAAATTCTCTTCAGTGAGACTGCTCATGTGAGTAAGGATTATCCTGGTTTCACAGAATCTGACCTGCATCGTTAGTACTGGAATCATCTCTTACAGAAAGTTAGCAAAAAAGAGGAATGTAGCAGTTACTGTGAATAATCTAGGACATTCTGTAAGCTTAAATTCACAGTAGTTAGACTAACAGAAGGCAAAAGGAAAAAATAAGGAGTGCAGAATATTCCACAAACCTGCATCTAGACCATACACAGACCTTTATTACTCTCTTTAACCTACCCTAATATTTCCCTTGTTCTTGCTGTTGAACAATACAGATTACTCTCTTTAAACCCTTTTTACTCTCCTTCATGCAAAGAATGGGAATTACTAATGTTATAGAATACATTGCATGCAAAAATAATTTTAAAAAACGTGATCTGATGTAACCTAAAATAAATTTGGACTAATCAGGTGACACTCATTTCTTCAAGAGGGCTTTTTTCCTCTCTTGTTTTCCTTTGTGTGGTTGTAGGAACCCCTTCCCAGCACTTACATGTTAAGCATAGACTCACATCATAGCACAGTGCCTCTCTGCTCTGGTAGTGTTTCTGTTGCAACCACAAGGTTTCACTGCTACCAGTTCTGATTCTGGCACTAACCCAAAGCAAATTCAGTAGCCAGAGCAACACTGACTGCCTGCACTGCAGTGAAGACTGCAAAACACGAGGCCCAGCAATGCGCCCGGCAATCAAGTGTTCCCCATGGCAAGGGCACTCTCAAGCCCTGTCAGGAGTGTCCTCTCCGATGTCTGCTGAGGTGAAGTCACCCTGTTAGACTTTCTCAGCCATTTGTTTGAATGATATTTATAGGAAACTATTTGTCTTTGAGACCTCTGCCCTCCTGTGAAATCAGGAAAAAATTGGTTGGTGAATTGAAAGCCACTGACATATGCCACTGACACACAAGAATATAGATATCTCAAGAAAGTGCAAATGCAAGCCTTAGGAAACCAAGCTGAAAACAAAACAAAAGCAAATGTGAATCTGTGGGATGATGAGCAGAGTATGTTTTTCCATTTAAAACAAGATATAAACCACTAATTATTCAGTTTGGGAAAAGAAAACATAAAAAGGTATGAGCAAGATATATAACATAATGAAGAAGACAGAAAGGGCCAACTGAACCTTCCTGTTTTGCAGGACAAGAGGCACTTTATGGAAACACAAGGTAATGAACAGAAAATAGAAAATACTTGAAGGAAATGGCCTTAAAAGTTTTTTTAAAAGGCTCCAACATACAAACAACAGCATCTGAAAATGCCATAGCTGAGATATAGCAATTATGGTAACTACCCATCCTAAAATTCAAAGAATAATTGCTCTGATCCAACAGACCTGATCACTATGATGCCTGGTAAAGTTAGCCCCGTTGCAGAAGGAGAAGTTGGCCTTTCCATGAAGCACCTCCCGGAAGCAGCACCGCCAGCGCCCTACGCACGGTGCCCCTTCCTGCCCCGCGCCACAATTCCCAACCTTGTGGACAAGGGGGCCAGGCGGTCAGCTTTAGGGAACATCAGCTCCTGGCTTGTTCCGTTCGTTAATGATAATATGCAATTCATCCAGTTGTATCAGCAGTCGTGTTGTTTACTAAAAGAGAAAAAAAATAGAAGGATTTGAAGCAAACAACCCTTCTGCTTTCCAGGAAAGGGGAAATAGGTTTGATTTCTTAATTGATTAACACTGTCAATTCTTAAAACTGTAACTTCTTGCCTTTATTGTGGACAATTTCTTGGTTTTATTCTGAACAACCGATATCCTTAAAGACAGCAAGCAAACATCATTCAGACTTCTCAGAGGAGTGCAGAGTGTTGGCAAAATCATTATACTATTTAGAAAAGACTCTAAAGTGTTCTCACATTTACACTAGGTTTGGTATTATGTTATTTAAAGCTTTGGTTTGACCGTGTTCACCTACATACCATGAAAACAAGTTGACAAATATGCTAAGCTCACACTTAATTGATTAAAAGTGGTAACGGAATTGCTTTAAATAAAATCATCTCTAAAGCAAATCATATTTCTTCAGCACACTGTATCATTTGTTTTATGCATTTGTGCTCTTATTTTTATGTAATCTGCTTTTCATTAGTCTCTTGTGGTACTCCAAACTTTGCAGCTTATTACTCAGAGGAAAGAATAAGCTGACTTTTATATTATGGAATATGGACTGTGCATTTATCCAAAGAAGATTTTTACTGTCTAATTGACATGCTTTCATTTCATTTCCAACTAGATTTTAAACTATTGATGGCATTATATAAAATTTTACTTGAAAAAATGAAATTGTCTTAAACTTCTAAATCTTGATAATCATTTTTACAGCATAAAAAAAGCCATCTTCACATTTCATAGGGATAAGAGGAAAGAAAGGTGTATATTTCTAAAGGATTCAAGAAGTAAAGCCCCATTGTCTTTTGGTGCTCCCATTTTCTTTACAAGAATTTGAAAATACAAACCTTAGGCTTCCTGATTTATTAGGTGATCACCTCTGTGCTTTTAAAGGGTTACTCTTTCCTTAGAAAAAAATCACCTGCCTGTTTACCCCCATTACCCATCTAGTCCCCATCCATTAGAACACCTCAAAGGGTTTAATGTGCTCCTCCTGCGAGCTGCAGAGTGCTATTATCTTCATTTCACAAAAGCCTAAGGTCATGCAAGAAGTGTGTTTCAGAGCAAGTTATTGAACGAGTTCCCAAATCACAGGCTAGCCTAGTAGCTTAAGCATGTATACGTGTATGACTTTTTTGTGCTCTCTGAAGAGGAATAGAAATTGTGAAAAACAACAAAGAAAAACACGTCATCTATTCAGCTTTGGTGCTTCCATTCATTCATTTCTGCTTAATCTTGTAAGAATAAGGAGATAATTAAACCTGAAAAATTTAGCATAAGCGGTAGAATGAAAATGTATTAAAATTTTACGTTTTATTCACAGCTTAAATCAAAGCAAATGTTATTCTAAGGTCACTAAATAAAATAATTAATAATAATAATAATAGAAGGCAGTCCAATACATCACTGTTATTTAACTTCCAGCACTGAGACGCTATGAAGCTGCTGCTAATTCACAGGACCAACACCAACACCAACACTGTGTGAGCTTTCTTTTTAGCAAATAACATCGCTGTTATCTGTTAGTTTAATTAGTAATGGCCAAGAAACTAAGGAAATGTGTGTTCTGAATAGGCAGCTGGTATCTTTTTGCTCTTTAAAACTTCTGCTCGTGGAAACCATAAGATAAGCACAAAGCACAGAACATGAGGGTGAATTTCAAGCTGCCTGTGATGGCTACGGGAGCCAGGTCCTCACTAGAGGACCTCAGGGCCACGGCAGCTCTTCTCTCCGTCCTCCACTCTTGCTGGTATCAGCAGCATGCACAGTTCCAGTCCAAGGTTTGGTGCTTTTTGAGCTTTTATAAACATAGGGATTGTTTCTCATGTTTAGGTGCCACTTAGATTTTTAATATGCCCAAAATTCAAGAGTGTTAGGTGCAGGGAAAAGGGGAAGAGCTCCAGGTCCACCTCTGTCCATGTCTGCTTGGAAATAGACAAGAGCAAAAGTGCAAAACAGGAAGGCAGAAAAAATGTAATTGATTCATCACCATGTTTCCGTCACCGGAGAAAGACTGGACATGCTACAAAATTAGAAAGAACATTTTGTTATTATCTAACTATACACTTATCCTCCCACCTGCCTCTGCTGGCCTGCATGGTAATCAGAGTGACAAAGGACAAGATAGGAAATTACAGTGCATATCACCAAGAAAAGAACACACGTCTACGAGAGTACAAGAGGGCAGGACTACCCCAGCATGTTATCGCAGAAAAATGCATCCCACTCAGGCAGTGACATCACGGGGGTTTTCAACACCTTTTAAAATGTACACAGACCCTCCGACCTTTGGCTCTGTGTGGCTCGAGGAAGGAGATTGAACTTGACAGAGAGATGTACAGAAGAATGTCCCTCTTCCTCGGGTACTTGTTGTTGCTGCTGGATGCACTTTGGAGTCAGGGAAGCGCTCCGGAGGCCTCTTTTCCACGGTGCTGCAGGACCGGCCTTTGGATTCGGAACTAAAAGTCACTGCACTGAATCATGTTAAATGTTTCTGCAAGGGGGCAAAAAGGTTGAGGTAAAACAGCCTAAACTTACACCCCAGAGGCAATCATAGGCATGGCCCAGCATATCAAGTTGCAAAGAAAAAAGGACAAAGTCGGAAGACCCGCATGGGCACTGAATTTTAATCGTCCAAACTGCCAAAGAAACCTGAATACCTAACACAAAGTTAGAGGATCCTTTTCATTTCTCAGGCACCTGAGAGAGTGAAAAGGCACCTGAGAGAGAAAGAAAGAGCGAGAAACACCTTCCATCTTCCTGATCTGCCACCAAACGTTGCCTGAATGCCTCACTTCCAAGCCATGGTCTCACAAAACTGCAATAAGGAGAAATCAGGCTGTCCTGCTACTTTATCTCCCTGATAGGAAAAAGAGTCATTCCTACTTCCCGGCAAGCAAGCCTGCTGCCAAATCCCCTCAAGAAATCTTTCCCAGGCAAATGACTCCCAATGAAAACAGAAAATGTAATAGTGAAATGCCAAGAATGCTTCAAATCAGCACTGATAAGAAAAATAATGGTTACTGGGACAGGGTGACCCAACTATCACCTTTATTTATAACCACACAGATTTAGGCTAAATTATGATTATTTATATTGCTTATTGCTAGGCTCTGCAAAACCTGGAGACTCCCAAACTGTTCTCATCTCAAAGAATTTGCAGCTTAAGAACAAGTAATTTATAAAAAGAGGCACTACAGGGTGTTTGGGTCAAAATCATCCCCATCAAGTCCTGGCAATCTGAATTACTATTCTTGACAAAAGGCACGTCTCTCTCCGCAGCAATAACTTAAAAGGTTGAAAGACCCTTTGATTTCTTAGAGATAATTCTCATTAAATTATTTCCATCCTCCTTTTTCTTGCTTCTACATTTTAATTTTTGGCAATAGAACCATGTAAAATAGTCTGCATTGTTGGGAAATATTTTGGCTTTCCTAAAGCTTTGGATCTTTATGGAGAATGGGAGAAAGAATAATAACTGGATTAAATATAAGCCTTTTTTTTTTTCTTTTTTCTTTTTTCTTTTTCCCCTAAGGCTTAAATTAAAGTTTATGCTTTGTTTTACAAAGTCCTAAATTTTTCTTACCTCAGCACTTAATGACCTTTACAAAAAAACCTCCATAAAAGGACTGCTTAGAAGAGAAAATCCATTACTCAAGAGAAGGCACAGACAAGGCAAAGCTCTGATTCCATGATGCTAATTGAATTTAATCCTATCTGCATGATCAACTTGTCTTCTCTCATAACAGAATCTGAAAAAAAATATTATTAACTCTTTTTTTATTACTTTCCATACATGCAAAGCTAAGGATGCCGCTTTGCAAACATGTGTCCTGAGACAGTCCTGTACTTCAAAAGTTTACGATTTAAGGATGCAAGACATACAATTAGGCAAGGGAGTTATGTAGCTAGAGACTAATCTGCCTGGAGTTATGCAGAATTTTACACAGTGTTTAATTACCCTATTCCTTAGCATCTGTTAGTATCCCAACAGCATCTTTGAACTAAAGACAAGAATGCTAACAATTAAAGTTTTAGCTTTAGATTGACCACTGAGATCTCCTGAAGGTTTGGTCATTCCACATGAAATTATTTTCAGCTTTATAATGTGTATATGAAGTGACCTTCACTGGTCAAGCCGTGTCCAGGCATCTAAGTCCTACTGCAAATGATGTTGTCAACTTTTAAATATATTCAGAGAGAAAAACAGTATTGTAAAAAATGTTTTATTCAGCGCCATGTGCCAGGCACAACCTTATGGCTGACAGACATGAACTTCAAATAAGGCACCACCTCATCTTAATGGTATCACATGCTGTGGAATTGTCTACTGGAGGTTGAGCTGTATGCTTGAAATACCTAAAGGGGATGATATACATAATTTCAATAAGCTGGTGATATTGTAGAGCTTGAATTGCAAAATGATTCACTCCTGGATGCTTTTATTGTACAATACACTTCTGAGAAATCAGATATGAAAGAATTTGTAATTCAGATCAAAACTTGCTTCAAATAAAAGAGACATTTTGTTGTTGCTGAAACCTGAAGATTGGTAGGCAAGGCAGACTGTGTTGTGAAACATAAGCAACAGATCTTAAATAAATTATTAAATCACACTAAGTATTCTTGGTCCCAAAGTAGGAATGCAGGGGAAAGGGAAGGCAAGGGGGCAGTTGTGCATTTAGAAAGCATATGGTGCCTCCTGCAATAGAGGAGGCATGCCAATAAGCCCCCAGGATAGAAAGGGCAGAGAACTTCAAGAAGGCCTGATCAAACATCAAAGGGAAAACATATAATATCAGAGTTCTCATCTCTGTCCTCACTATGTCTCAGGTCAACAGCAGCGGCAGAGGAATTGGGGAGTGAAGTGAGCATCACTAAAGTAGACTCAAAATTAGGTGGTTTCTGGGTTTTGCTGGTGTATCCTTCGCTCACTGATACCATGATTACAGCCTAAATAATGGAAAGTCATCCTCACCTGCAATTGCTTGACCATTTAGTTTTCATTTAAATATATAGAAGAATAAAATGGACATTACTGTCCTTTACTCATTCTAATGTGCAAATGCAAACCTTGTGTTTACCGGACTTCTTAAGGAAACTGGGAGAGATGCCTGGAAGCTACCTGGAAGCTACCCAACTTCCTCTTCAAAGGACCTCCACTTAGAGCAGATAGCACAGATCCTTGTCAAATTCTGAACATCTTAAAGACAGAGATTTCACCTCTGGGCTCCTCTTCCACTGTTTGACCACAGCTCATCATGAAAAAGATTATGTCAAGTCAGAATTTCCCTTGTCCAACTTGCCTCTCCTCCTTCCACTGCACTGCTCTGACAAGAGTCTGGCATCATCTTTTTGTGGCCTCTGACCAGGTAACTATAAGCAGCAACTAGATCTCTCCTAAGCCATTCCTTCTCCAACCTGAATAAGCCCAAGTCTGTCAACCTCTCCTCATACCTCATGTGCTCCAGCCCCATCTACATTGATAAGTCTGTGTGGTTTTTTTGCACTGAGGAACCCAAAACAAGCCACAGTACTACAGACTTTGTCTCATCAGTGCCAAATAGAGAAGGACCATCTCACTTGACCTGCTGTCTGTACCCCAGGATGCCACTGGCCTTCTTTACCTTGGGCCAGGTTCAAATTGCTGTCCACCTAGACACCTAGCTACTCAGCCCCCAGACTGTCCTGCTGCACTGGGCTATTCCACCCCAGGTGCAGGACTTTGCTTTTAACATTGCTCAACTTCATGAGATGCCTAGCACATTGTTGCTGCCTAAACTCATCTGACTGAATCTGCCCTCCCTCACTCCCCTCAGTCAGATGTCAGCACACTTACCGAGTGTACCTGCATCCAGGTGGTTAACAGCCACATTGAACATTATCACATCCACTAAGGTCCCTGAGGGTTGCAACTATTAAACTGTTACTAGCTGGACTTTGTGCTGCTGATCACAATCTTTTGAGCCTAACAGTCCAGCCAATTTCCTACACATCTTTCCATCTGCTTTTCCAGTCCATAAGTCACCAGTTTAACTAGAAGGATACTATAAAAGATCATGTCAAAGGTCTTGTTAAAGTCAAGGTAAAGAACATCCACTCTTCATCCACACTGCCAGCCACTCATCAAAGAAGGCAATCGGGTTGGTCAGGCACAATCTGCCCTCAGTAAATCCATGCTGGCCGTTCCCAGTCACTTCCTCGTCTTTCATGTCAATGGAAATGATTCCAGGCAGATTTGCTCCATAACCTTTCCAAGGACTGAGTCAAGCTGACCAGTTTGTAGTTGCCTGGTTCTTCCTTCTTGCCCATCACCATAAATTTTCAAAGCAACACAATGACATCGGCCAGCCCCTTCAGCACTCCTGAACGCACCCCACCTGGTCCCATGGACTGTTTGTTGTTTGTTATTCTTTTCATCCAAATGGGGATGCTTTTCACTCTCAGAAGGCAGAATTTTAGTCATTCTCCAAAATTCACTCTGCAGGTGTAGTAAGTGGGTAATCAATAGCTTTGGGCATTGCCTTGCCTCTTTGTTGAGAAGAATAATGATACAACATGGCATTCCGTACAGGCACAACTCGTGACCAATTAGCTACAATTAGCTACAATTTACAACCTAATTCATTTTGCTTCACCTATACCTATTTTGGTTCATCACAGCTCCTGCAGAGCACTAGCATCTTATTTTATTTCAGAATCTTTCAGCGGGTAGGCATGTGCTCTTAAGCTAAAGATCTAGTTAACATCTCCAAAATTCTTGCTTGCTTTCAACCTTCTAAACTCACTAGACTTCATGAACATGTATTCATAGGAACATACAAGCCACTTCTAGGTGTGCTGAAAAAAAAAAGAGGAGCATAGCCCCAAACAGAAAACTAAAAGCTTACTTCAGCAAAGAAATGACCTATGCATCTACATTTCCACTTACAATTGAGTGTGAAGTACACTTTAGAAAACACAGCTAATTCCTCATTAACTAGAATTTTCGTGATTAAAACTCTCATGTAAAATGGGAATTAGACAGATTGCTTTTCCTCTTTTGCCTGAGCAAACCAAAGTTGTGTACGACACTCCTACCAGAGGTCTAGTCTTAAAACCCTACCAAGGCAGAATTCCCTTCTCCAGGCTTTTCTGCTTTAGTGCTTCACAGTTCTCCATATTGTCTTCTCATTTTTCTTGTTAAAATTTAAGCTTGTAACCTTTTATTTTCCTTTCCAGAACATACATGGAGAATAATGTCTTTCCAGAGTAGCAATGTAAGAACTTCTTTGATCTATGATGTTTGATTTGAAATGTTATAGGCTTATTGCTCCAACAAAGCTGCGGATCCCAAATTACAAAGACGAATCTTTTGTGGTCACAGACAGCTAACCTAGATCTCTGTAACCATAATCTCTCATCACATCACAATTTTCCACTGTTTTGAAAATAAAATCTTCCAAGAGACTGAGCACCAAAGAAAAAAAATCTGCTGATGTATTTGGTGTCCCTTTCACACATCACTATTTTCTGAATCACGACTGGACTGTTTTCTCCTCCTACAGGGAAAACACATTTTGCTGAAGTCCCCCTGTGAGTTTTTTTCAGCTCTATTCACTGAAACTTTTGCTGTCACAAAAAGAATTGCCAAAGATGAAGGTCAGATGAAAAACGACATTTAAAAGAAAAAAATATATACACAAAAGGTTCAGGATCCTCTGACACTCCCCTTTGAAACAGTCACATTCGGCTCATCATGAATGTCAGCAAAATATGCCTAGTTATCGCAAATAGTAAATATCCTGTTTGTATATGACCTGGAAGCACAGAAGATTTTGGAGTGCTAGGAAGAAAGCAACATTAAACGATGCCAAGGCTAAAGACTTTACTGCAGTGGTCTGAAATGAATGTGACCCAGAGAGGCTCTGTGCAGACCCTCCTGTTTTTCCTACTACAAGGCTACCCTGGTGTGTGACAGTCACTCAGTTTGAATGCATCGCCACGCAGAAAGAGCAGTCTGGCAGCCACGCATTTGCTTTCTTTTAATATTGCCTGCAGAAGCAGGGGTCCCACAAACAGGGGCACAAATGAGCAGCGGGAGCACTGAAACATGCTCAAGTGACATATATACATACATATATATACATATATATTTTTAAATCTCTGATTTCCTCAAATTGCAGCACTTCAGCGATGGCACTGACACGCGTTTCCTCGTTCTTGGGGTTTGCAGGCAGCAGCCGGCAGCAATTAGCAATTCCACTCCACTCTCTGGACTTCTCTCCTGCTACCCAGTTTAAATTCCCTTTGAAGTCCTTGAATGAAAGTAAAACAGCAATTGTGTTTTAAACGAAGCTAAGCAAGCGCTACACTGGTATGGAAGAGCGAGTAGAATCCAAGACCTGAGTTAATTAAAAGGAAGAGCAGAACTGAAGACTTGAACAGTAATAAATACAAAGTGATGTGACCTGGGGAAAAAATAAATAAAAAAAGGACAGAAATCATTTAGTGAATGAGGCTAATGAAGAAATGGATATTGACAACTCGTGAAAATTTAGCATGTCTATAATAAAAACAGTGGATCTTAATAAATAAATAAAAGATCTTAAATGAGAAGCCATATAATACGCTTTGTGCAGGTATCGGTCCTAAGCGACAGGTCAGGCGGCAGTGGCGCCTTGGGACGGGCACCACAAGCAGCCGGTGCCGGTCGCTGCCGCTCACAGTCAGTCACTTCCAGTTGCAGCCGGTCGCAGCCGGTCACAGCCGGTCGCAATCAGAGGCTCCGGATGCCGGGAACGGGGCCGGCGGGAGGAGGTGACGGGAGGCACCAGGGCAGCGCTGGGCAGCGGGGACCGCTGGGAGCTGCCTCAGCAGGTCCCGAGCAGCGGTGGGATGCGGGACGCGGGGATGAGGACAGGGAGGAGGAAGGGGCTGGTGTTGGGGCAGCAGTGCTCCCCATGCATCTCTTCAGCTCTCTTTTCTTTTTCCTAATACCCAAATCAGTAATCTCTGTTAATTGTTCATAAGTTAAATTAAGTGACATTTTCTGGGTCAAGGCTGGCTTTGCCCATGACAGCACAGCAGAGTCCTGCTGAGGAGATGCTGTCCTTAGGGTTTCCACCCTTTTATTTGTTGTCTCTTCTCGGACACTTCTTGCAAGATACTTGCTATAGAAGTCAATGAGCTGCCTTACTGCATACTTCCAGTTTGGGAGCAATCTAATGGAGAAGTCCGATGCCAACCACAAGTCAGTGCTCAGTGTAGAGATAAGCATCTTGCTTGCATTTCTGTCATAGGTTTCTGCCATGTGCGATGCTGCCACAGCCCCATGAAGTAATCCTGTGCCCTCCTCAGTGGATACTGTAGAAAGAGATTCTGTTTTCTTTTCTGCTTCTCAAAGTATTAAGACTTTTTTAAAAAGTAACCTCCAGATGTGATGCTAATGTGAGGCCTCCAACTGTGCAGCTGCTGCCCTGACATCCCCTGCTATTTAAATAGCAACAGCTGCATATCTCAATTAAACCAGCAGGGAGAGAGTAAGTTTATGATAGAGCCTAGAAGAAGTCTCAATGCCCCATGGCATTTACACAGGTGACTATAAAAGGCAGTATGCAATGATGTTCCCTTTCTAACAGCTATTTGAAGAGTTCCTCTTGTACTTTGAGCACTCTGGTGTGTGATACGGTGCATGGAAATGCATTTTTAAGGTAATAAATCAGCCTAATGTCTTTAAGTACCTTTCATTATCTTCCTTCAAGGGTTTTGGTGTGTTTCAGCTTAGACAAATACTGTCTGCAAAGCCCTGCTCACTTTTCTTCCCCTTGCCTGGGACCCTACGAGGTTGTTTTGCAGATTCCCAGGCCCGGCTCCGCTGCTGTCACGGCCCGGCAGCCGCTGCCGAGAGCGTACATGGCGAGAGACTGATTAATATTGACCGCGGGTAGCGCTCCCCGCTGCACCGCCGCTGCGGAGGCCTTGACAGCTCCGTGACCCTTGTCCCCGCGCCATCCCCTCCCTCGGGCTCCCTCCCGCTCTGCTGCTTGAACAAAACATCACATCAGCATTGTTTACTGCAGGAACTCGGCCAAGGAAGTCATAACAAGACAATAGACATATAATCTGATAACCTTGTTAGCTTGGCTGAATCAGAGCTCCTAACAAGGAGAAGAGTTTAGTGAAGTGGAATAAAAATATTACAATATTTGTTGTCAATGGCCTTTCAGCTCTGTCTTTGAAAACGTAGCATTTCTTGTGCTTTTATTTAAGATTAAAACTAAGCTCAAGGACGCTAAACAAAACAACATGAACAAGGTCAGACATGCCTTAAAAAAAAAATGAAACCCACAACAAATGCTAACTAGAACAGGCAGACAGACTTCTTCATTGTGTTCAGAACGCAACAAGTAAAAGTGTGCAAAAAGCTATGAATTTACCATTCTGTGAATTCACGAAGCTGTGACAATGCCACAAATTATAAATGAAGAGCAATGTGTATATAGCACTGGCAAATTAGCAAATTTAGAACAAATTTGTGACCCTGAACAACTCAAAGCAGACATTACATCATGCCCTGCTCCTCTGGGAAAGCAATTTAAATTTCCAGGTATCTCCCTTCCCATGGCAATGCTCCTGTACGAGTTGGTGCTCCATAGTAGGATACAAGTGAGAATTTTAGGAAAGAATGAAGTTGCAGCTACACAGAATATACTTTTCTTTGCTCTTCACATGTTCTTTTTAAGCTGAACGTACTAAAAAAGTAAATTACAATCTTGCCCTTTATACTTTTTAATATTTGTTGTTGTCGTTTTCTACTTGAAAAAATACACCTATTTACCAATAACAACTCATGAATCTGACAAACATTTGTTTCATTCAGTGAGCCACTCCTACATTTTTTTTGCAGTAACTGGTAGCTAATACTACAGAAAATCATTTTATATTTCCTTGTCTCTAACTATTAATTTTCTATTCCTCTATTACCTAATCAAATTATTGCATCTTTCATTTTTAAGCACTGTGAGTTAACATTCGGTAAAGACATCTTGGAAACATCTGAACAAAAAGTTGTATGCAGTAATAAATAAGGTTTATAATAGTTAAAAATGAAGAATTTATTACCTGGGATCTCAACTTTCTTTCCCTGGAGGGCTAGGATATCACAAGGGATAGGAATGACATTTTAGTTGTACCATTTTCCAGATGCTAGAGAAGAGTCATAATGTGAGACGCTGTTTATTAAAGCTTTTTTTTTAATTAAGGGAATGAAAAAGAAAAAAATATACTGGTAGCATCTGTTCTATTTCTAGGCAAGATAAGCAGACAAAAATTTACCGTATGTAAATAGCTGGGAAAAACCTTGCAACCCAGATTTGTTTGGCTTGCAGTATTTTTTAAAGTGTCAGTTGGTGACTGAAGAATAAACTGTTTTCATGGGAATCTGCTGAGTGCTGGGCACTTCTGAAAATCAGGTCACTTGTCTAGGAGCCAGAAAATAGATTTAAGGGCCTAACTTCAGGCAACCAGTCTTGCAATTATGGTGGAGAACTAGCCTTGAGAAAACTTACTGCAAGGTCTGCATGGTTACATGAATGTAATTTTCAGGATAGAAGCTCTTCTCTAAGGATAAAATTTCGTGTTTATCTTAGGGGAGCCAACTTCAGGCTTGATTTCTCTGCCAGAACACAGTTGTAGTTAAACTGGTAGGACTGTGCGTTATTTCTGGTGGAATAACCGTAAATCTTGCCATTTTGGCCAAAATAAGCATAAGTGACTGGGAGCATGTAGTGAGCAGGAGAGCCTTGGAAATCATGCTGTACTCTGGAGCCACAGGTCAGGCTGGTTACATGGCCATCGGAGGCAAGGAAAGAATCTACATGCAGCTGGAAAACTGGAGAAAGAGCTAAGGCACCTAGGGAAAGGAACTTGGGGAAAGGAACTGGCGCACTCTTCTTTTCCCTGAACTGCTCTGATCCTTTGAGAAAAGCGGATATAAATTTCCCAGGAGACTCTTTCTGAGACAACTCAGGCCTTTGCTTGAGGCCAAGTGATCATTCCCTCTCTGGTGGCTGCCCTTAGCCAGGCACCCAGAGAGGCTGTGAAATTCTCATCCTGAGCTACCTGATCTGCGAGCAGAGCGAGTCAGAGCTAGACTTTAAAATAGGGAGCAGTATCTTACCATACCTTGTCAAATTGTCATTCAAAATTTGTAGTTGCTGCTCTTGTTTTTGCTGATTCCAGGCAGCATGTTCTTTATTAAACTTTTTTTTCTCAATTAAGAAATTTATCATCTGTCCCACTGAGACAATTTTATAAATAACTATACTAGGGAAGGATAATGTTCTCTGCTGCTAAGGACAAAAAATATGAGAGTTTTTAGTTCTGCTGATACATAACACATATAATTAATGTTTAGACAGCTCATAATTCCCTGAAATTTCTATTGAGAAAGTATCATTTTTTTACTAAAGAATATTGAATAGCATCAGAAATGTCACCTTTTAGAAAAATCCCACAGAATAAAAAGAAAATGAGCATTTTTTGAATAATTCTCTAATAGATCTACAATGTTCTATGATACTGTAGCAGATATTTAATACTTTCAGTGATTATTATTTATTATACACTTCTAGTATACACTTTAAAGTATATCAGATACTCACATCTTTGTTTAATGCTGGTAGAGAAGCAGGATTCTTCATTTCTACACTCTTGTTCTCTCTGTTTGGGGAGATGTGTACAGAAAGAGAATACCAGTGATTTTCATGAGTTAGCTCTTACCATATTCTTGCAAGTCCTGTGTGATTTGAGGAGACCGCTACTTGTTCAAGGTGAAACTGAATAAAATGGCATTTGCTATGTCCTTGTCTATTGAGTTATGTTTGATGTGTTAATTAATATTCCAATGAGTTTCAGATGAAATAGCAAAAGTTTCTTGAACAGAGTTATTAGAGCTGAAAGAGCACATTTTGGAGAACATTGTAGAGTTGCTTCGCATATTTGCATTTAATCAGCTGGTGGATCCAGCAGTCCTGGATGTCTGATCACTGCTGGATGTCAGAAAGGTGCTGAGGACCTATATGTCCCTGCAGATCTAGGGAGGAGATGGGGATTCTTCACATATTCTTTGATGGCTCAAGGCAAGCAGGTTGATTTTGTCACCACCTTTGTAAGAGATGACTTGTTCTTCTCAGGAAACTTGTAAATAAAATTCTTCCACCAGTAGCTATCACCTGCCCTACTGACTATGTTTAGCAGGGCACTGGTTTTCGTTGTTTCTCCTGAACAATTCTTCCCCTCATTTTAGTCTAAAATAAAGACACAGGCATCCCAGAATTAGCACAGATTTCACACAGGACTCTCTCTCATTTGATTAGCAGGTAAATGCTACTGCTATCATTAATACAGAAACCGGTGACAGCTATTCCTCACCCTGGTTTGTGAAAAGTCATGGATATTTCTGCTTAAAATGATTGCAGCAAGCTTGATCATCTCTTCCTTTATCAATGTGCTACCTTGCCTTCCCACTTGCTTCTCAGGACAGAGAAGCACATATCAGTCTTACAATGGTCTGTTTTCCCACCTAGATGCCATCCCACCTTAAGCTGTTTAACTTCCATTTAAAGTTCCATCCTCAGCTCCACTGCTCTTGTCAATGAGATTCTGACCTCTAGATCCTCACTGGATATTTTCTTTACTCTGCTTGCTGGAAATTGACCCCAGCTGCTGCTACAGATGTCATAAAACAGCGTGGTCTTTTTGTTGGAGTCTATGCAAACAATCTTTGGATACACCTGGAAAACAGCATAGATTCTTCTGATCTCACTGATTGTAATGCTGCTGACTTACAAATGTGGAAAACAAAGCAGATTTTCTCTCCCTGGGGAGGAATGGTTTTAGAATTCTTTCATTTTACAGAAATCTGTGCCAGGTAGAAGCTGTTCCAGCCTGAGGTACCTCTCTATATGTACTTTTATAGAGGCACCCACATAGATCAGCAGCTCTATTGCAACATGAAAGAGAACAAGTTAATCTATAATTTGAGCTGCAAATGGTTTGTAATTGCTATGCCTGCATACTGCCTCAGAGCAAGCCAGATGGGGCACTAGGAAGCCAACTGTAAGGTGAAACAAATAGTGCTGAAGCCCTGGGGTTTGCCCTCTCCCAAGTGCAGGGCGTGCTTGCTTCAGACTCATCTAGTCCAGTCCAGTACAATGCCCATTAGCAGATGTGCTCCTGGACCTCATCCTAAAATTTTGACCATAGCACCAAAGGACACGCATTTCCTATGCTGTGAATGTGCTACTTTAACTTTCCTA
The DNA here is from genome assembly GCA_034781795.1 of Crypturellus tataupa. Lineage (NCBI taxonomy): Eukaryota > Metazoa > Chordata > Aves > Tinamiformes > Tinamidae > Crypturellus > Crypturellus tataupa. The sequence goes on from JAWLRI010000224.1 coordinate 751,477, forward strand.
GCTTTGAAAATATTTGGCTGGTGACTTGCTTGTCGTTTCAAAGTGATCTGTCCAACAGGAAAATGAAAATAGTGAACAGAATAAAACTAAGAAAGCCATTTGTACGTCTTCTGAGGGGCTCCTTAGTTTATCCAGACTGGTCTTGGGCGCATGTGACTGTGCCATATCCCATGTTGAACCGGAATCAACAGTGTCTGTTGGCCACCTCATCTTTATTCTAATGGCCATGGACTGGAGTTCAAGACAAGATATGACTTGTCGGAGCATCACAAGGCTATCAGTTCTTTGTCTCATCACTCCTTTCCTCAAGACCCCCTCACTTGGACCTTCAGCAGACACTAGTAAACAAAATGCCAGAGAAGGAGCAGGGTCTGCTGAGTAACCCAAGGAACGGCTTGACTCATAGCTTGAGCTCACTGGTGAGGCATCCCACTCACGCTCTCCTTGTCTCATTGCCTCTCTCAACGTCTCATTGTCTCCCAGGGAGAGACAGTGTAATGTGTATGCCAAAGCTTATAGCCTCAGCAAGGGCTTCACTGGCATAAACTATCATGGAGAAGGTTTTCCAATTAAATTCCCTAAACCAAGCCGAGAAATCTGAGCAAAATTATATTTGAGGGAAGTAATGAACAAAGCATTATCTTCCCCAAAGCAATATGGGAAAGTACAGAGAGTACAGTATGGGACTGGATGTTTTTTACATCCTGCGAAAGGCTGAACTCTGCTAGCCATGTACTAGAAATGTGTTTGCCAGTTAAAATTCCTCCAAAATTATCAGATTTGCCACAGCCTCTCCAGAATGGTTTAACGTTAAATAAATGCAACAGATGTTTCTACATACCATTAGAAAACACTGAAAATTAAGTATTGAAAAAGAAGCACACCAAAGAATATTAACTTTTAACCTGTTACTGGATCTGTGTCTCTCATTAATAAGTTGAGGATTTCTTTGCCCAGTACTGTCCTGTCTTTGCACAGTAATGTCCTAGGTTACTTTTTTGAATTTAATATACAGTTTCATGTTGTCTAACAGCTACAAAACAAATCGGACAAGTATTTCTAATAAACCATTTTAGACATCTACCACAGACAACACCATTTGAGGCAAAGCTCCCTCGTCTGCTTCCGTAGACCGGGCGGAGAGTTCTCCAGGGCACAGGCCTAGAGCAACTCTCAGAGGAGCCTCAGGAGATGAGCTTGCTAATTGAGCCAGCTTCTTTAGATACCTATGGTTAGCTGATGTGAAAAACCCTCTTAGTCACCACATGGGAGACCTGTGAGGGCGAGGGGAGTTTGGGGTGTCAGTAGCAAAGAAGGGGCAGGGAGGAGAAGGAGGCACCGTGGACCGGCTCAGGATCAGCAGCCAGCGATGCCAGCACCAGCAGGCACTGGATGCTCACTAGAGGAGCGGGGATGATCAGTGAGTAAATGTGGTGCTGTGATGAGTGGGAGAACAAAATCTCCATGGAAAAGCCATGAGCAGGTCAACTCTGCATCCTAATAGGACAGCAGGTAATAAAAACGGCATCTCCTCTCACCTTAGCAAACAGAGAAAGAAAAAGGAGGTCATAGAATCATTCTGGTTGGAAAACGTCTTCAAGATCATTAAGCCCAACCATACGTCCTTCAACACCACGCCTGCTCAACCATGTCCCCAAGTGCCTCATGTACACGTTTCTTGAACACAGCCGGGGACGGTGACTCCACCACTTCCCTTCCTTCACCCTGCCTTCCATGTAGAATTTCTTCCTAATGTCTAGCCTGAACTGCTCTCTGAGTAACAAGTGAAGAGGTCTTCAATTTGTGGCTGTCATAGAAGCATTGAGGAACAAGTAGGTTTCTTCCTAAGGGGGAAAACAAACAAAAGATAAATAAAAAGTGCTTTTAAAAATATTTAAAAGTAAATTCCAATTATGTCTTTATCAATATAATGTTTGATTATTGATTGGCAGGCCTGTATCACGTTCCTAAGTAGTTTCTCAAAACAGCATCGAAGAGAGTTTGTTACAGTCTCTAAAGCCATAGAATACCCAGTCACACAGCTGAAATACAGGTGTAAATCAGGGCTCCTTTCCCTCCTCATAGTTGCCCTTTTATGAACAGATTCCATGTAAAGCATGTAAAAAAGGTAGATAAGGGACCTTTGACTGTAAAGAGACCAAAGCAATTCCTGAAAATCCCAAATTCTATTATATTTTGTCATACAAGTGACCTTGAAAAGAAATATCAAATCAAATTAGATGAAACTCAGTAAACAAGCATGTTTTTATAACATGGTAAAAATATCCTGTTTTACCCCTGTATGTACAGATTTTGTTGTTATTATTATCTAGCAAGTATGTCAAGGACATGCATGCAATGAAATTTCATATTAAAGGGTTTTTTTTAAAATAAAATAGGCAAGTGAACTGGCTTTTCATACAAAAGTCGCTGAGCTTTATCTACTGTGTGATGTTGCTGTGCTCAACAGTATGCATTAAGCAATATGATGTGACACAGAGTACAGTTTTGAAGGTTAAAATATGACTAAAGGTGCATTATGAGTCACAAGGCTGAGGGAGTAGAGATTTCAGTCTGTGGAGCAAGGCAGTCATCTCCTGAAAATGGACTGCCCAAAGTGACTTACGGTCAACATGGAACAAACATAGCCATGAATCTGCATTTCTGAAGTTTCTTTGTAAGTCCAGTGAGCACAGACAGGGGAGGCAGGTTGCTTCATCCCACATAGCACATGAACAACAGCATGATTTCCCACTTGCATCCTGCTCGTGGTCTCCCCAGCTCTCCTTTTGGTGCCTTTTACCTGCTTTCACACAGTTTCTGTCTCATGCTGCTGTTGTATTTTCAACATCAAGGTGCACTATGGTCTGACACAGTCCAGACCTACATGTTCACCAGGAGCTGTAGATTCTAGTCATTAAGTTCTGAAAAATTTCTAACCAAATGGTTGGACTTCTATTCATTGCTTATCTGCTGATAAGTAGAAACTTCATGGTCTGCCCCATATTTGCAAGTATCCAATTAAATCATATTCCATTTGGAAGCAAGTTAATGTTAATTAATGTTTAGATCATATTTTGAATATATAAATTACAATCGAAATCATAAATATTGGAGCAAGTTCATTTTCTGGCTTAGGATCTGGAACACCACCAAAGTGTTCCAGATCCTAAGCCAGAGTAAGTTTTATTTTATTTCACTATAATGTAGGATTTATTACATTCCCTTATTTAAAAAAAAAAGGCATCAGCTTATCACTGAATTATAATCAAGAAGTTGCCAGTAAATGAAGCATTCAGCTACAATTTAGGAATTCACAGATATAGGCTTTTTTTCTCTTGAATCACATCTTTTTAAAATATTCCTCTAAATGCTAAATTGGTACAGGATACTAATTAAGATGCAGTGTCATGCTTCCTTCAGTATTCTGAAATGTGTTTTTAATTTCTCTGTTCCTGGTACACATTTTGGAGTAAATGGACAGTTATTCTGCCTTTATTTCTAGAGATGTCTTATTTATAGCAATGTCAGTGTTGTGTTTGTTTAGAAGAGCTGCAGGTTAATTCAGAGTTGAAACAGTCTCCCGGAGATACACACCACTTCAGAAGACAAGAAGTCAACACCTGCCCCATTCATGGACAGTCCCTCAAAAATTACATAAATAGGTTCCCAGGAGAAATTTATACTTATGATTAAGCAGTTTGAAGAAGCACAATAAAAACAAAAACATTAAATAAAGAGGGTTTGTTGTACATATGCCAGCAAAGGCCAATTCAGGGCAGGGAAAAAGAGATCATCTATATCATCTGACTCGTCACAGATGTGAGCATAGGAACCCCAAATCAGGTGCCTTTAGCCTTTTCCCCAAACTGCACACATCTACTCCCCCACAATGTGAATATCAAACCCGGCACAGTAATACAGAAATCCAGTTCATAAACTTTGATGATCTTTGTTCCTTTGTTCCTGTGATCAACTGATTTTCCCACGAGCTGCAGAGTCACGGCTGGAGCCCATAAGGCGCCACTTGTTCTGCTGCTTCGAGGAAAAGGCCTCAGGCTCCTCTTACCTGCCCCTCTGGCTAGGAGCTTATTTTACCTCCAGGAACATGCTATAGGGCATTTGCAGTTTCACAGAAAAAACAGTCACAGCTGAGCACCAGTTCAGTGGTTAGCAGTCAAAAGAAACAGAGAGAGAAACAGTAAGTATAGGAGTTCATAGAAATGCCTCCCACCTCGGCTTGCTTTTACCTGGGTAGTCAGGAGCAATGGGGGAAGATTATTTTAAGATCATGTTTCAGGTTCGGTGAGATGCTTCCAAGACTGCCTGCTGAATTCCAGGAGATTTTCTGCCTCTCTTTCTCTTATTCAACAATCTTCTCTTCTCATTGCTCTCGTCATTTCTTCCCCAAATTTTTATTTACCTTCACAGTCAAATTTTTATTAGCTTAATATCCAGGTGAGCATGTGAATGTATGTTGTATATGTGGTTTTGCAAGAACATAAAGTGCAAAATAACATATTATAAACAGGCATGAAAAGTCTTCTCTGTGCAAGGTCTTCAGCTAGAGACCTCATAGCAGAGATCCCAGAGGAAACAGATTGAAAGGTACCAGCTGCGTTCATGTAAAAAGGCAAAAAGAGAAGAAATTCTGCTCTGTGCTGAACTGGGAGAGTAGCCATGGGCTGTCATGGGCTCTCTGTTCAGATGCCTAAATCAGGGGCAGGAAGCATGAAACATGAGGCCACCTTGCAAGTAAAGAAAGCACTGAGACACAGAGGAAAGGCACAGGGATCTGTGCTACACGGGATTTAAATTTCTTAGCTGTCTTTCATTTTGTAGAAATAGGTTCAACATTGGTTTTGTATACAGCCTTCAACCATTTAAACCATACAGGTGTTCACACTAAGATTCTTTAAATTACTCAAATCACCAAAAATAGTGATCTGAGGGCCTGTCTCTGTCTCCTGTCTCTACAGTCACTTTCTTCCTGTATGAAATGTAGACTTCAGGTATGTAGACTGTCTTCCAGCATTGTTTTTATAGATGCCACTATAAGCATACCTTTCTATTCCTTTTAGTATGTCCCTCTTTTTTATCCAAATATAATACTTGTCCTTTTTACCATTAAACTAACTCAGTCCTTTAAATATTGATGCTTTCCAGAACACTCTGATAACCACTGTCCTATATCTTCATTCTCTTATTAAAAAACAAACCTTCAGGGTTATTAAAACACATACCTTCTTTGGCATAAGATGAGCAACTTGAGCAATCAGGGCAGCTTTCTATGAGTGTGCTGTCTCTTGTTATTTAAGCACCACTTTCATCTTTGTGAGTTTGACAACCAATATCAGCAATGGTTTATATTTTCTTCCTAATGAAAACACTGAGTAGTGCAGGGGCAAGCAATCATCTCAGTGGAAAGCCTTGAAACAAACTTCTATTCAGTGATCATATTCCACGCAAAAGTACAGCTGGAAAGCCAGGTGTGATTTTCTCCTTTTAATACGGACCCATATACCTGTGTTATGTGACATGATCTTAAACTTGATTCTCCGTTTTGTAAACATAGTGCTTTGTTCTCTTTCAGAAAACAAATAAGAAGTGCATTAAACCCTGCCTAAGATTAGCTGGCTTGAAACAGAATGTAAAATTGAAAAGTAGCATAACACAAAAACAATATCTTTAAGGTCAAATCTCTCCATTATCTGTATCATCCAACTATCTACAGTATCTGTATCATTTGTGGTTTCATAACCTCCCTGTCCAAATATCATGAAATAAAATGTTTCTTACTGTATTTTTATGAAGTCAGGAATCTTTCAATAAAGAAGGCTTATCCTAAGGCAAGAGCCATTTGTTACGATACTTCCAGGTATGTATGTGTTCTGTTTTATGTCTGAAGGAAGGGATAATGTGGACATTGCTATGGTTATTGCACCTACAATGCTATACAACCCAAATATAACTGGAGTATTAAAATGTATGCTGCTTGTGGTGAAGGACTGTCTACCTTAGAATTTTTTAAGAACTGGTAATAGTGAGGTTGTTTAAAAAAGATTAAAATTAAATGTGTATTTTTTTCTCTATTGTGCTGCATCTGGATTCTGTCAGAATGAATCTTGGTGATCTTGGTTTCAAGGTTTCCATTCTGTGTGCTTTTAAACCAAGGTCAAGCAGTAGGCAGCACAGAGACCTTGAAGATGTCATTGGCTAGAAATACATAAGCTTTATAGCTACACCACTAATTATTTATCATTCATAGAAAGAAATATAGATGGGTAAAGTAAAACAGATAGAGATATTTCTGTAGCTGCATGCACAACAAAAAGTCAAAAGACAGACGCTTATTTTTTGGTATGTGTGTGAGTGTACATATATGTTTATATAAGGATATGAGTGAGTACCAATGTCTTTATGGTAATGTGCATTTATACCTCTTTTTTATGTCCAGATTTTTTTTTTCTGTGTGCGTGCTGTACTGCTCACATATACAGTCTAAGAAGACAGAGAAATCTATGAAGGGAAAAATCATTTAACAAAGCTCTCTGTTATGATTATAAACTACTATGTGTTTTTCCAAGGCTAACCTTGAGGTTGTTTCTTTTCATTAAAAATACAGCCCTTGGGATGAGGCCTTACACCTGAGCAGGCAGACACTTTTTCAGTGAAAAAGATTATTTTGGTAAATAGGAGAAAGATTCCACGTTGAATTTTATGTTAATTTTATGATTGCCTTGAACAAAAGGATACTGAAGTATTCCTGTATGCATAACCAGGAACATGGCTTCTCGTATATTATCTTTATAATTTGAAATTAAAACAGAGTCTATAGAAATGGAAAATATATATTCAGGATAGATAACCTATTTGTCTAAGCCAGATGTGACTTATGAAAGGCAGCATGTGCAGAGCTTTGCATTTGTCATACAGAAACTGTACAGAATGGCATGTGGGAATCCCAGTTAGGAGAAATATTTTCACATAAAAACAAGCCTTCTGTCCCCAAATAACTCATCCTAATCCCCTCCCATGCTACACAGGAGAAGAGATTATTTTTATTTTTTATATTTTTAAATCCTGGCTCTGTTTTCCATCACTGGTATTTGCTGCAGTGCGCTACAGGTCACGCTCTAACCATGCATCTGCACTTCTTTCCCATGTTGTGCCAAGGACAGACAGGGGCCAGGGAAGCATCCAGACCCAGGAACTGGGAAATGTGCTCTAATCCCACAGGATGGATGTTTCCTTGATCTCTGGGGCACTGGCGCTTTTAAGATATATTAGCAAGTAATGTGAGAAAATAGGAGCAGATCTGCTGAATGAAACAGTGGGTGCTTAGTACTTACCATAGGTATTTCGGAGGGGTATATGCCAGTCTAGCTTCAACCGGGTTTCATGGAATAAACACCCATTACCAGCTGGCTCACACCAGGACAGCAGGTGCCAGATCACTGTCCTCGAGGAATTATGGTTCGTGTCCTCCACAACCGTTCTCTGACTTGAGGCACAGAAAGTAGGGGGGAAATGCAATCCCGATTCAAACCAAAATACTAGTGTAGTAACAGGGTCATTTCACGGATGTGGCATGTTGTTATACTGTGTCTGAATGGTTTTCTGCAATTTCTGAGTCAAACTGTGGAAAAGTATTCAGGCTTTGCAGATGTAGATATTCTTCATTAGAAAAATATCCAGGGTTTAAAAGTGAGTTTGGTTTATTTAGTCTACGGCTTTCTTATTCAAACTGCCACCAAAATATACAATTAACATTACCAAAATAAAAATTGGAAGAAAAATTACTTTACCTAGCTTCCTGATCAGAAAATGCAAATTCTGAAATAATGTTGGTGTTTTTTTGATTGTTATTGCTGTTGCTGTTCACTCTCTCCTCTCAAAAGGACTCTTCAAGATAAGCATCATTTCCCTACATTTCTGCTTTTTTTCTGCATTTGCCCACCATTCGGTGATGCACCACACTGGTAGAACTTAGTGTGTTTGTTGATTTCTCTGGGCCTTTCCTCTCATACAAGGATGAGGATGACAAAGGACAGGGCCTGTGCACAGCTGTGCCTTTTCTTTGCTCATTTTTGTCCTGGTATCAGCGTGGTACTGACACGGGTTCCCAGAGAGCAAAGAGGGCTTTCAGAGTAGCCTTAGGTCTACCTGGAGGAGACCACACCAGCCCTCACGTGCTGCCTGCAAATGCATGGGAGTCAAAACCTCGCCTCAAGCACTATGTCTCTAGCCTTCAAAGGGAATTAAAGCAGCACATTTTGAGTAACGTTTGTTCTCTTTTTTCTTTTTTTTTTTTTTTTTCACAGCAGAGGTAAAGGCTGAGTTCTCTCTCTTCCCCAGGTGCCTTTCTGTTTCTCTGGTAACATGGCATAGTTTTGAAGGACGTGACCTTCTCTGCCAGATGATAGGAGGCCGATCAGGGAAAACAGCTTTAATCAACCCCAGGCCAGCCCCACGGTTTGAAGACTGTGTGTGAAGTAATGCTGTGCTCCCAACATCTGGCTCGGGAGATTAGGAAATGAGGAGCAGACCTGGAACCTTTTCCATGGAGGAAACGGGTATTTCTGCACAAAATAAAGGACTGCTCTTGTGTGGTATCCACATCAGTGCAGATGGAACTCCAGTTTATACCTGGAACTGTGAAAATAAAATAGGTTAGATCATGGTAAAGAAATGAAAGAAAGAATAAAAATTAGCTTTGGACAATGTTTAAGAAATATTTTCAGTGTGTCTTTCCAAAGAAAGAACCTGAAAAAAAATCATTTGAGGCCAGACACTTTCTTTCATTTTCAAGGTATATGCTTGTGGGTGGTGTGTGTGCAAGAGAGAGAGAAAGAGAGAGGGATCCGCTCAGTCTCAAAACATCATTTGACACAGAAACATGAGAATGCTTTATTTGTATTCAGGTAGTAGCACGAGGAGTGTAATAATGAAATTTGGCTTCCAAAAGATTAGCTTCTCATGAGTCTCATGATTAATAAGGTATTAGCTCCTACTGAAACATTTCCAGGTCTGGGACATGCACACTATTTTCTGTGTGTGTGGGCCTCAGGTACTTGATAAGAACTGAACATTTACTTCAGCCTTTTTCCAGGATGGGCCTGCGTGGGGTTTTTCTTATCTCCCCAGCTGCCTAACAAGTTAAAACATAATCTTTGAGTTGCTTACGGCATGGCCAATCTAAAATTTACAAACAGCTTTAAGCTTATGGTAAAAGAAGAAAGGGGCAAAAAGAGTATTAAAATAAAATAGTCTTTTGACTATTTGGGGAGGTGGGAAGGTTTGGAAGGTCAAACTACTAATGAAATCCAGCACATATTCACAAATGATTTTGAATGGCCTATGGATGTATTCCAAAGAATTATTTATTCATCTGAAAAAATCCATTCAGCTCTATTTATGATTTTGTAATTTTGTGAGTGGACCCCATCCTAGCACCTGGTTTAGTTTTCCACACTGGTTTACTTTCTCCTAATGTATTTTGTGTTTATAATGGCAAACTTCGTACATTGTGTCCAAACCGAAGCACGATTTTGCATAAAATTCTTCACAAAGGTAAAAAAACAACTTAAGTAACATATTTTATCAGAAATGGCTTTTGAGCGCTCCACAGGGAGCATGTCTAATCCTGGAGCTTTCTCTGCAGGCATTTCATTTTTATGCACCAACAGCATCTCTAATGGAAATGAGAGTCCTAGACTGCGACTTTTAAGGCGAGGGGATGGGAATGAACACACAAGGCAGTTTCATCAGCTGGAAGGCAAATAGGTTGTGTACAGGCTTTACAGAACTTTTTAGTCCAACCTTTGAGCCTGCCAAGGTCTTCCTCATCAGCTGGAAGCAGATATAAGATGTCCGTGCTGCTTCAAGTGCTCTGCAGTTTTCTGAGTACTGCTCCAGCACTGCCAATGCTGCCTGCAAATTGTCCACACCAGGTCATCACGTTCCTGGTATAAATGTCAATACTTCAGGTGAATGTGGCTTATTGGTAAGACTGCCAGCTGGGGAATTTAAGATGGGCCTGTGTCCTGATGTCCCTTAGTTGAGAAACATTGCCTGGTTCCTGTTTCCTCCCTTTTTTCCTGCTCTCTAGGGCAAATGCATTCCCTTTTAGAACTGACTTGGACATCACCCCATGGACTAGTCGCGTGTCAAGGCTGCTGCATCCTGTAAAGGGAGCGAGAAGTTCCTTGTTGAAAGAACTATCATCATTGCAAGGTTTGATCCTGGCTCTTAGCCCGTTGGTGGGCAGCGCCAGCCCGGGCTGGACTCCTGCTCTTCCTCCTCCCCTCTGCAGACTTTATTTCCCACAGCTGCTCTCTTCCCTGCACATTCTCCTTGTCTGCTGTAATTGAATGTTGCCAAATTAAATTCTGTTCGTTGAATAGCTGCAACCCTAAGTATTGCTGCTGTCATTGGGCTTTTTGTGTTTTCTCACGAATGTCAGTTCCGCCACTGAAATGAGCGAAGGCCCCACATATCCAGTTCTGTGCTACCATTTCAATTGTGGGAATTAAATTTCCTATGAATTTCCCTGTAAAGCAAGCTGCTGGATTTCTCCAGCACCGGGTGCCAGCGAACGACCTCGCTGGGCAGCACAGAGCCAGCCCAGCTGGTGCCTGGTGGCTGCTGATACATAGTGGCAATTACAGCGACCGAGCAGAGGGCAGCCGAAATAAGCCTTGGGCATTAAATAAATGTTTATCCAGGGACAGGTTTCATTGCATGTTAATTCTGGTCACTCAATGTACACTAATAATAAAGGAAAACTACTACTAAAAAAAAAAAAAAAAAAAAAAAGTAGGATACTTCATTAAGAATTTAATTTCTCTAGGGTGTTTAATTCAGGGCCTTTTAATAGCATGTTTGACCTTGTGTTGTCTTGCTTTGCCCTCCCACCTCTTCCCTGCTGCTCCTAGGGATGATTTTTGGGGCATTGCACTTTTAACCTTTTTTTTTCCCCCCCACTATGAAGGACAATTTATGCTCATTCTTTGTTTCCAGAAACCATATCGGAGTTCACAGACAACAGCCTCCAAACTGCAGAAGGAACCCTCTCCTGACCACTGCTGTACATCCCTAAGCACCAGTTTGCCATGAGAATACAGTCAGTAAACTAAAGGACCCACATGAAAATTTGCCTACCGTTTGGCATTCCCAATATTTTCTGTTTAAAGTAGGCCATGTAAAATTAAAGCTGGAACAAATATTCTATCTACATAGCAAATATTTTTTAGAAAAGGATTTCCCCTATTTATTATCTGGTCCTATACACTTCATACTGTCCCATACGATTTTTTTGTGCAAATAATTTAACCTTTATTTGCTTCAAGACTCTGTTCTCTCATTTAGTGCAATATCATGGGGAAAAAAAGACAAAATAGGAAATGTTAATATTCAAAACAACAAACAAGGAAATGCATAAATAAATGAATGAATAAATGAAACCTTGTGTGTTGGGACCTTGGGTTGTGCCGTGCATATTTTGTCCCACCTGTATTTTACCGTGAGCTCTGCCCTCTGGTTGAGCAGTAACAAACCGGTCACCCACCAGCACAGGAGCAGGTTCAAAGCCAGGAGCTGCATCCAGCAGCAGGGCAGAGCATCCCTAGCCCTCCTCCTCCGCAGCCCTCTCCATCTCCCCAGCGTGCACCCTGACACTGGGTTCCTCCTTGAGACCAGGCCCCACGCAGAGCCCAGCCGGCTCCCTCAGGGAATTCCCAAGCTGCAATGACATTTTCTTTCTGCCGCGCCGCTGTACCCTGCTCAGCAGCACCCGGGTCCTCCAGGGGCGATTACTCTCTCCTAGCCCTTCTAGCAGCAAATCTCTGGAATCATCATCACTTCCAAATGCAGACAAGCATCTCTCTATTTATTTCCTTCTTTTCACACAGTGAAATGTATCCCTTTTATTACAAATAAATGCAAATATTTATTACCAATGTGTGCACCCATTATTATTGCTCTCCTGATTAATGCTGTCTCTGAGGCATTGGCACGTGAAATATTGCTTATAGCATTTCCAAGTAGAAGGAAAACTGCTCCTAAAATGTTCTTTTCAGAGTTTAATACAAAGAATGAAAATAAATAATGTCAGGCCCTTGCCAGGATCTGCCCATTTCAAACTTTTCAATAGCACAAATCATCATTAATGAAGCACTTAACATTATACTCCCGACAGCATAGTATAAAAATTACTGCAGTCATCCAAAGGATAAGAAGAAACATGGCAGCAAACTTCTGGAGGGAAAAGATTTACACTCTTTTAACAGAACTTTATGGGTTCAAGTTTACATTACAATAAGAGAAGGGGGAAATGTTTATCTCTTAAAAGCTTTTGGGGTAGACACTTGGAAGGAAATTGTATTTTATTTTTCAAATGAATGGGAGAGGGGCCAGAGAGCAAGGTCTCAGCAGTAGCGAAATCTGGTTTGCACCATCAGCTATTTTGATATAAAAAACTGAGACTGGAGTCATGGGACATAGAGATTTACAATATAATGCAAAGCAATGTAAATTATATTATGTATACATACACTTGCAGTTCTAGTCTTTTTTTTTTTTTTCTTCCAAAAATAGAACGTGGTGAGCTCAACAGCTGGTACCTAGTGTTTGATTTCTTGATTTTCTATTTGTAAGACATTCTTTGTATTATATTACGTCTAGGAAATGAACTTGAGTTTGCCTATCTGTAACACATGAATCAGCCCAAAGATCTCTGTCTGCAATATGGGATATGAAGAGTCCAGGTGGAAGGGGCCTGCAAAAGGCCAAGGGCTCCCCCACGCCCGCTCAGACCTGTGGGAGCGTTCGGGTGGCGTTCGGGTGGTGACGGAGCAGGTCCCGGTGACGCTGGGGTTGTGCCCAAGGCACAGGTTACTCCTCAGACAGGGCCACGCTGGGAAACTGGTTTGAAGTCAGGTTGGGGCCAAAGGGGAAGGGGAAAAACTCTGCAGACTGTAACCAGGATTTGGAATCGGCAAAGGGGTAGAAAGCGAGACGGAAGGTTGCCTTTGGTTTTCATTCATGATGCATGCAACCTGCATATTCTGGTGCCTTCCTGTCCTCCAAAAATAAACAAACAAACCTGGTTCACACCAGGCATTGCCAGTGAATGCAGTACCAGTTTCAGCAGAACCGAGCAGCTCTGCAGGAGGTGTGGGGTGGATTCTCCCAAGGGAAATGGATGTTTGTAGGAAAACTGATACAATAGCCTGTATAGAGGAAACAGCTTTGCAATTCTGATCTTCTAAAGATAGCTGTTATGTTCAGGAAATTCAACACGTCAAATAGTCAGGAGGATCATTTGTCCTCCTCATTGAATTCAGTGGATTATAATCAATCTCTACTCAGAATAAGATGATAAAATTAAAACTATGTATTTTCTCTATTAAAACCTTTGGTTTCCCTCCTATTAGTCAAAGAATTTATAATTTTAATCCTACTTTATTTTCTCGCCAAACGCCTGTTCTATTTAAATTCTGGTTGTCTCATTTTTCACTTCCTCAAAAGTTAGCATCCTTTGCTAGCATATTTATGTTACCATGTGCAAAGAACAGATTGTCTTTGGGTAAAGATCACAAAGATCTTAAAAAACCTTCTCTGCTGTCTCTGCTCTATCCTGTAGTTCTCTAGAGCCTCACAGATTGTCCCAAATGCTTCTGTAATGCAAATAACAAACAGCAGTGAGAAAGACAATAGAAAACCACGGTGTGCGCATGTTACTGACCGAAAGAGAGTGTTAAAGAAAGCTGGACCAAAATGAAACTCCAGCTGTTCTCAGATCACGATTTTGCTGTCGTCTTTATCACAAACGTATTTTAAGTATCTATCACATTTATAACCTTTATTATGGCACCCCAATCCCAGAAAAAATCCCAATTAGTTTTGAGAGTAAGATTCTAGAAAAGTCACCATTAAAATGCCTTGCAGAAGTGAAAGCAAGTGCTACTTTCCTTTGACCCTTTAATTTCGTTCTCTATCCAAAATTGGTGGTGTTCCTCCTGAATGATTTTTTTTTAAATATAAATTAGAATTATTTAGGAATAATTGCTATCTAGAACACACAATCTTCCTGAAGACTACAGTGTTTCTTCCTACTGTTTTGCTGCATAATGTTTACAATTGACCCATTTTCCTCCAGGATTCTTGAGGGCTAATGTGGAAAAATAAGATATTTCTGTGCTTCAGTTAAGTTGAAATGTATCCCTGTGGCTATTAATTTTTTGAAACATAGGGCTTACACTTGTCATCTCAGACTTTGGAGAAGAAAGAGGTTACTGTGGAACGGGATAAATGTGGAGTGCGTAGGATTGCTGGAAACCGATGAGCTACCATGGCAGAAGATTTTCAAAGGCAAAAATAGGAGCTAAGTGCCTTTGGGCATCAGTGAGAAGCTAGGAGATGAGCATCTGCATCTCTTCTAATTAACATAAAGACACACTATGCTGATTATTAGACAGTGGGACAGTAGTGACAGTGGGAAAAAAAAAACAAAAGATAATTTAGTCACTGGACACCTACTTTTTAAGCAGTCTTCAGGAATAGCCTCTTTTTTTATACTAAGATGAGTTATTCTGAGGGGCCACATCATTTTCTCTTTATCTTTTGGTTCCTCTTTCCACAGCTACAAAGCATTCACCTGATTCATCCGTCTAGCTGAGCAGCTGGGCGCAGCTGAGAGGGCAGTTGAATCTAGAGAGAATAGAACTTGACTGTTAAGGCAGCCCTCTCTAATCTTACTGAATTTCTCACCCACATGTTGAGGTTAATTTGCATCATCTCTATTTTTCAACTAAATGCCCACAGACCTTTTTTTTTTTTTCTTTTTTTTTCTAATATTTTAATATTTTGCTCAACTTAATAAAGACAATAGGAAAAATGGGACACACTCACTGACACTAATATTTCTGACATTGTGTCATCTTGACTCATTCCACCCTTGCTGTGGTCCATGGTAAGTGCATAGGGAAACATATTTTAAGAGAAAAATCGGGTTCAGATTTGATGGTTGCCATTGTGTGCGACTTGGGGAAGCCTGTTCAGTTTGGGAGGACTCTGAAAAAACAAGTCATATTTGGAAATTCCTCCCTTTCTTCGATGCACAACAGCTTGATGGCACTAGTGGACCCGCTGAACACCTGCGGTGTGATGAGCAGGAGGTGCAAACCAAGGACACGAGAGCGCACTGCCTGGGAGGGAGTCAGGGGCCAAACTGCACCTGCATGAGCAGCTCCTCACCAGCACCTGCAAACTTGGAGTACGCAGAAGGATGTAGCTTTGGCTTGAACACGGTGCGTATCTTGTAAGGCGTAAGCAGCAGCTCGGCTATTGGGTTGTTTCCCCTGCATGACGGGAGGCTGCTGTAGAAGCTGTCAGCACGTTGTGCAGCCCCACGTGTGTGGGGTGCAGTTGCGAGGATGCAAATCCTTGCGTCCATCAGCGCCAACTGCGGCCAGGCCTGTGCGTAAAACACCCTCAGAGCCACATGAGGGGGCGAGGGAGAAGGCTGATGCTCCGTCTCTTCCTAGGCTGAACAAATAAAGTTCATGGTAAAACATCCTAATGAAACGTTATCTTTGTAACCCTTGTGCAACACTTTGAGCTCCCTTTTGGAAGGCAGATTCCAAACTTTATTACCATTAATTGTTTATTAACTTCCACTCAGTTTGAAGTGTAATGTATACCCAAGGAAAAGCTAACCAACTCCTGCAAGTAGATGGCCCTGGTTCATGATCTGAGTTGAAAAGCCATCATTAACATAGTGATAATTTGGGGAATCATTAACAAAGGTAACAGACAGCCTTGGTAGCCTGGAGGAGGGATTAAATACAGCTCAGAAAGATCTTACATCACTTCCAGGCCCAGCAACATGAGTCATGCTCTGTCAGTACTGTATTTTATACTGTTACTGTCAGAAACACTGTCTTCGTGAAGACTGACATTCAACTAAATATTCCATAGGGTGCATATGTTGGCTAATGGGAGTAGAAAGGAAAGCAGGGTGAAACAGATAAACATGGTAAAAATCTGCCTGAGAAGATATGCATGCTTATAAACATAAGCAAAAAGAAGGAACAAACGTGGTACCACTATGAGGTACTATGGATGTCATTACTGTTCACTGCTGTTATCAGAAAACTTGGTGTGATGACATCCATAGAAGCTCACAACAGGAAATGCTGCATAAAAAAAATGATGTCTTTTGTATGTTAATTCAAAGACATATATATATATATATGTTTAGTACGTTCATTAGTAAGAAAAAGAAAAGCAGGAAACCCAGACAAAAGTATCTGTTTGCTTTTTAACTCCTGACTTTAAATGCAAACATTGAATGAATGATAAAAAGGATTCTCATTAAGAGCTTAATTCTCTGTATGTTCAAAAACATCTCTCTAAGCAAGCAGTGCTAAAATTTACTAGAAAAGGTGAAGCAACTGAGCCTCCCCTGAGCGGTCTGACTGACACAGAGTACATAGAAGTACACAGGCATACATGGACTAACATCTTTCTATAACCTAGCACAATCCTGTGGAGAAATTTCTTCTTTTCCGTAGATTAATGCTCTTCAGAGGGTGTTACCGTTTATCCATAGAAAAGCTAATGATTAAGACAGCTACTTCCACCAAGCCATTCTGCCAGTCTTCATTCCAAATTGAGGAAACATTTCCAATGTTTTTCAAGTTTTGGGAGGTCTGCTGAGGTTTCCAGGATAGGTAGATTACAAAATCAAGGCTCTAATCACCTTTTTAACATCTCCTTTCAGATGAGAATGGTATGATTTACTGCTTAGGACACTTTCATTCTTTTATTTTATTATGCCAATGATTGGTTTATTACGGCAGGGGTTCATAATTTTATAATCTATGACTACGCACTGGCTGGCTTGATCTGTTCTTCTTAATTCAAAGCTCATTATCCCTGGTCTCCACAGCTGAGCCCCAGGTAACACATCTACAGGTTCCTACTAACACACCAAAGGTTTGGATATATGTCTCGCGTTAAGTCATGGAGATGTCCTCTCCGAAGTCATAAGGGTGCAAAATCCACCCTCAAATCTGTTCCTCAGCTATGCTGCATCATTTGTACTACACCCCATAACTCCCCTGCAATATCCCCTTTCCCGGTGCTTCTTCCGGCCCTATAAGCAAACACTGGGTGTCTCCTGATGGGTTTGCGAACAAACTCATCTTGCTTCTTCCTTTTCTCTAGCTGTTTCGTTCCCCAGATTTTCTGAAAGTTTTTGCATATAAACTCATTTAGAAATAGAGTTTCTGTCTGCCTTGAGCACAGAGCAAATACTGTAATGGCAAAGCAGCTCCCTGTGTAGCTTGTGTTCAAAGCAGAGGGGAAATCCTGACTAAGCAGCCAGCTCCCAACACCGTCCTTAGCGAGCCCTGTGGGAATGACAAATACCCCCACAGGTTTTGCCTAAGAAATTTTGCTGTGCTTTGCCAATTAGCTATTTACACAAATCTCCTGAGTGGATAAGTATTCTTGGGGTCTGATTGGGCTGACACACTCGCAGAAGAGGTTGCAATACTAATGCTTGAGTCCATACTGTTTCCTATAAATGCTGAATACCACCAGAATTTCTACTTTGCAGTATCCTAATGGTGCTACTGCTTGTGCAGTAAACTCAGTAACATATGAAGTGTGTGTTACGAACGCCAGCACAACTACACAGGTTCTGACATCAAAACTCAGCCCTCCGGGGAAAAAAAGTGAGGTGGCCCACAGAACTGCCATTGAATCTGACGTTCACTGAGGAACCTGGATTTTTTCAAAAGGCCACATATAATCTTCAAAGAAATCAAAATATAAAAAAATACAAAAGCCTTACTATATACCAGGGTAAGGGAATCAAATGGCCAGCACTCCATGCCCTTACAAAGGGAAGGAGAACAGACACCAGCCTGAAGTCTTTGAGAGCTTGCTGGTACATTAATAGGTGCCAAGGAGATCTTTCTGATTCAGTCTTTGACAGGTTGCCATTTTCTACATTCCTCTGGCAGCTAAAAACTAGATAATTATCTGTGTACGTTTCCAAGTTCTTAAAACATCAGGCAAAGGATTTTTTGCAGATTTTTTTTCAGTAATGTGGATTTTAAAAGCTGATATTGGTAAAACAACGACACCTTGTGGCACAGAAGAGCAATCAAATCACACAGCCAAACGTTTTTTGATCAGGCGTATCCAATAGATTGTACCCGCAGAACTACCTTAAATGACTAATGAGTTAAGGTTTCAACTATCTGTCTTTTCTTAAATGGTTGACCTAAAACTATTTTTGGTATAGACATTAGTAAGAATCTTACCAGAGATGTGAATAATTATTTAAATAATCATTATTGTAGGACATAGGCAAACCTACAATTTATTACTGTCATTATTTTTACAACGAAAAAGTAAATATTTTCACATATTTAACATATCATGGTTAGAAAAAAAACAGTTTTCCTGTTCACCTTTTCAATTTTCCAGACCTTCCGTCTAGCAAACCAACTGTTTCAAAATGCACTGGCAGGAGGAATATTATACAAAGCTGCTAAGAGGAGAAGTGTAATGCCTGTTAGTTTTATGCAGGTTAAAGGGAAGACTCTAGCTGCCCGGCATTTCCCCAGCTAGGAGGAATCTCCAGTGTAATTATTTTAAAATGCAACAGATATGCTGTGATATCAGCCTTAGAGCTCTGAACAGACTTTACAGAACTGGAAAGCATTGACTTTACATCAACTGCTCTAGCCCCACAAGACAGATGAGCTCGTGGTTTGAAGCCCTCTCTTCTTTGAACTGATGGATCCATCCAAACCATAAAGCACTAACAAGTCCAAGTGGATAAGAAATCACAGGAACTAAAAAAAAAAAAACAAAAGCAAGACTATAGGACCCTCTCACATACACATATTTCAAGTTTTATACCATCTACTGTCCCATCTACTGAGTGTCAGTTTTCCATATCAACAGTAATTACTGACCTTAGCCGTGTCTTTTCTGACCTCCATTTAGACAACCTATACTGCAAATTATTGGGATTTTGAGTGAATGATGATCTGATTAACATGACTGGTGAGCTATTCCTGGCATTACATTATGCAACTAAAACGTTATGCCTATATTCATATATTTTATAACTGTCTAAAAATTAAAATCTTTTTGTCAGCATAATAACATTGCTGGGACAGCACTCCTCAGTTCCAAGGGTATTCTGGGGACAAGCTGGGAAATGAAACCCACAATGTTATATAAAAAGCTCATCATAGTCAAAGAAGTGATATACAGGAACAAGGTATATTTGGAGCCTCTGTCATCTATCATGGCAAAGTTTCAACACTTGACACCATTTTTGCATCAAGAAGCAATTTTTTTCCAATCTAATGGCAAAAAGTATGCACAAACTATATGTTTTGCATTGGCATGCCGAAAATTACAAAATAAATCTTAAATAGTATTCGCCCAAAACATTAGACAACAAACAAGTCAAATATACCGGCAATGGCATATGACTTATAGTGCTCTTATATAAAATGTGGTGCCAGGAAAATCACTTCTCCTCTTGTAAAGGAAGCCCCTACAAGCCAATTATTGCAAAATCTAATAGTGCATTAAGTGGTTGCTGCTGTGGGCAGTCCATATCCAAAAGATCACAGAGTTTGTTGGACAGACATTGAAGAAAAGCAAACACCCTCTCTCGGGTCTTGAGACTCAGGACTTGGCATGTGGTCAGCCGCATCGCCCCTCTTGCATACTTTAGAGTGTGTCACAGGGCACCCTATATCACATGCATCAATGTGGCCTAACTAGGCGGATAGAGGTTGGGAAATTTCTTGTCCGATAGGAGCAATATTGCTGGTCAGTGAGGTAAGGATGTGAAAATTTACACCTCCTTTTTCTGTGTCTGTAAACTTTGTTGCCCAGGCAGACGGATCAAGCCATCAGTTATGGCACTGCTTTACCAGCCCTTATATAGGTACAGAAGGTCATGGCAGTTAAACCTCTCCTCACCCCTCTTGTTTCTGTCCACTCTTGTCCCACCTGAGCCCTGGCTCAACCAAGTGTGAGAATACTTCCTGCGCCCAGCGGTGCTTGCAGCGCTCATGGGCAGCAGCGATCATGGGTTTTCTCCACGCTCACGGTACACCTGTGTTGTGGCCATTTTGCAGCTGTCTTGTGTCCTGGGTCTCTGTGAAATCAGGAACTTATACCCACTAGGAGAAGTAGTGCTCAGTCTGAGATCCCAGTAAAAATTTGTTCAGATTCATCTTGGCTTAAATGTGTTCGCTGACTTCAGTGGAGGTTTCCAGATTTGCACTTGGCATAGCAACCCTGGAACTGAATTGCCGTCATACCTGTGTTTAAGAGAACACAACAAGGCTGGAAAAATGTCAGCAAATAACAGTCTGTTTCAGTATGCATAATAAAATAGACAAAAAATGCCAGAAAAGAGATGTTCAATGCATGCTGCTTGTACTGACACGGAGGTGAGGCTATTTATGCCCTGAGCTGCAGAGCAAACGGGAGGCTTTTGCTTTCTTGCTGCCTCAATGAGTCATTAGAGAAAGGGAGATGATGAACATTAATTTCAAAAACAGAAAAAATAAATGAGACTTGATTTCTTCTTTTGTTCTCTTCTATTTTTTAAGGTCTCGGGAAAGAATAAAAGCTGACACTTCTGCAGCTCACAAATCAACATTAATGACCCCTGTTGTGAGTTTGGAGAAGATTAATTTAGCCTCCCTGTCGCACTGCACTGCTGTGAACCACTTCTCTGGCATTTTTAATGTTTTACCATCTCGAAAACGAGAATCGATACAGGAATTCTGAATCTACTCAAATCCCCTCAGTATATCCTTTCCTTTTTCTGAGAAGTACATCCATCCCACTATTTCTTCTGAACCTCCAATTTCCTCCCCATTTTCTGGGCTTCCCTCGCATTTGACTTGGCACACTTCAGCACTGAGGCTCAGGGGCTTAGGGAGGCGTGTGTTGGAAACATCTGGAAGCTGTAAGCTTTGGGCTTCTGCCTAGTAAAACCTCATTGAGAAGTAAGGCATTTTCACATAAGAAACGTGTGTACTGCGTGTTAGCACAGTGATGTGCCCTTTTGCCAGCCTTTTGCAATCCATTTGCTCCAGCAGCAGCCAAACGTGGAATCCCAAAGAAAAATAATGAGATCTCCTTCTCCACGGGCTGCCTGGCACTAATGTTTGAACTCGAATTAAGAGCTGCTAGAAGCCCAGAAAGCCTCACATCAAAATGAAGCCACAGGAAAGCTCAGGAAAATTATCCTGGGTAAAATTAAAATCTCGCCAGTAACTGCAGGGCACAGCCTCAAATTTCCCAGCGTGAAGTGGAGCTCAGAAATTGTTCAAGATTGGCTCTTTTTCCTACACCCCCGCTGAGGACACTGTCTCCCTGAGCGAGGCAGCGGCCAGAGCCCCAGTCCCCGCCTGCCCATAGCGTTCCCGGCACCGAAGCTTTGCTGCCCTGAAGCAGCGGTCGCATCCGTGACGGCCCGAGAGCACCACTGACCGAGGCCCCACGCGGTGGCCCTGGCACTGCCGTCCTCCTCCCCTCCCAGGGGCAGGCCATGCTCGACCAGCTCTCAGGACCGGACAGGACAAGTAGCACGCATCCCCAAGGCTCGTGAGTGGGAGCAGCCGAGATGACACCTCCTGGCCCCCTTTGGCCAGGTCTGCTTCCTCCTCACTCTTCCTGCACAGGCCAAAGCTGAAGTTTTGGGACTGACCGAGGCCTGGTGTGCTTCAGGCTTCTCCATGCAGAGCCGCAACCCCGGGCTCTTCAGAGGTGCAGAGAGACAAGTAGGCCCTGGGTAGGGTCACATCCAGCTTCCAGATTTCCTTCACAACTGCGTTGTCTTGGTTTAAACGTTGAGCGCTCGCCTCCGAAGACAGCAAAGGAACGAGTTTCTGCAAGTGCTGGTGTTTGTACCCGCCGCCATCTCCAAGCCTTTGCAGCCACGCACGGTAAATCTCCAGTGTGAAAGAAAGGAGCCAGCTCCCCAACCAGCTCCCCAACCATGCAATCCCTGAGGAAAGCTGGGGGAGAGGAGAGGAGCCATGCACTCCAAGGATGGAGGGAGCCAAATGGGGAACACTGAGGCTGTTTGGGCAAGGCACCACTGGGTTTGCAGCCCTCGTGGAGCAGTGAGCGATGCTCCCGGGGCAGCTCCGCCATCATCTTCCTGGGATCTTCCCCTTCCTGGGATCTTCCCCTTCCCTCATGTACACGTGCATCACTCCTGGCTTCGCCTTTTCCTCTTTTCTTGGCTAGCAATAGGGGTACTAAATATTTTAAATCCGTGCCCTCTTCAACTACTTACTTTAGCCTCAGTCAACTTTGTGTGTTAATCGTTAAATAAGTCATAGCAGCAAGCCCACTTCTTCACAAAATCACATGAAATGAAAAGACCCATGAAATTCCCATGGCTCTTTTGGAGGATGAGGGATTTGTTTCAGAACTCTGATCCCTCTGAGACCAGAGCTCCCAGAGGAAATTCCTTGAAGCCTGGTCACACAACCAGGTCATGTCTAAACCAAGAAATGTGCCATCTTTACAAATGTGTTATTTAGTGTGTTTCAATTATAGCAGCTGCGGACTAGCCTTAGCACTGCACAGGTCAATATAGCTAGAATCTTCTTAGATGCATTTTAGCATAAGCCTTATATAAAAGTCCTCAAAAATTAATTGAAACGCAAAAACCAATATATAACATTTCTAACTCAAATATATGCTGACATAAATATGGACATGCACATAGATGAACACAATGTCTTGTTTGCAATAATACATTCCTTTCTCTGCCATTGCAACAGGAATAAAGTGCATATAATGAATTGAAGCTTAATCCAAAATGTTTGGATGCTTTGATTCAAAAAGTGGATTTTCTCTTTCTTTAGAGCTTTTGAGATAGGAGGCACAATGAAAGGGAAGCAGAAGAGGTTGAACAAATGAGATGTGTCCCTGAGACCCACTAATATTTTGAAGTTCATTCATATACATTTTAGCCACAGGAGTTTAGCCACAATTTATCCACAGTTTCACAGTTAGCACCATATTTTCCATGCATAGATTTCTTAGCACACAAAACCTTTTTTTTGAAACTAAGGCTTTTATACATTTTGTTTTCAGAGCTAATATTAGAAGAAAAAAGAAGTGATTTAGAAATTTCCTAATTGCTTAACTTTAAAATTGTCTTACACTGGCTATGCTTTAATTTTCATCCTCCGCAGACATCAGAATTTTGCCACATGAATATTTCTGGAAAGCAAATTGTATGCTCTCATGCACAACTATTCCCATAAGAAATCACATAATTAGTATGATATGGGACACTGCTTAAGACAGTTTCAAAACACCCAAACCCCTGGCTTAGAGATAATTAAATCACACTCCATTTAGCCCAACCTCACATGCCTGCATCATTAAAACCTGAGTAGTATCATTGAGCTTATGGTGTTGCAGAAGCCTGTTAGAGGAAAGCCCAGCCTGGGAAGTAGCTGCACCCACAGCAGCCCAGCCATTGATCCATGAACCCCATTTCTTTGTGTGGAAGTGACAGGAGAAATTTAATTATAAACTCTGCAGCCAGCCAATAAATCTCGAATCTAATTTGTTTCTTTTTAGGAAAGATGCCTCATGCAAGTTTTGGGTGGTCCCAAGAACAAATGGTTTTAAAAATTCTAAACTTACTCAATCCAATCTATTCACTGACTCTTTGACGTCCCAGTCAGTAGCATGTGGAAATCCCTTCAATCAGTGCAGGAGGTCCATGCTATCTGACTCCATTTATATGGGCAGTCAGCATGCACTTCCTGAATTTGAGCCGAATACACAATTCATATTCAGAATCAATTCATAAAATCATACAATCACAGAATGCCTAAGGTTGGAAGGCACCTCTAGAGATCATCTAGTCCAACCACCCTGCACACGCAGGGTCACCTACAGCACCTGGGATAGGGCTGCATCCAAGCGGGTCTTGAAGATCTCCAGGGAAGGAGACTCCACAACCTCTCTGGGCAGCCCGTTCCAGTG
>JAWLRI010000225.1:0-86694 GCA_034781795.1 Crypturellus tataupa
AGAATCACCTCCCTCGACCTGCTGGAGACGCTCCTCTTAATGCACCCCAAGATCCCATTCGCCTTCTTGGCCACGAGAAGGCGTTCATGTAAGTTCATGTAAGTTCATGTAAGAATTGGATATATGCATAAAATTTAGGATCATTTCTGCTTGATGACAATTACAATAATATTTGGATCAATAAGGAAATCTCAATATAGATATGTATTGCTGTGTATGTTCACGGATATATAGACAAACTTCTACAGGGCTATCATAAACCTCTAGAGACTATGAATTTACTTCTGACTCATATGGCTGTATTGCATTCATTTTTGCTCATTGACATTACATTCACATTTCAGTAATGTTTTTGAAGTGTACCTAGAAACAAGATTGAACGGCCTAAAGGTTTTTAAGCTGAACCTACTGTTTTGTTATAGATACCTTGGGTATTTTTAGCAAGGATTTATAAAACCAGACCGGTTCAGTGCTTTCTCCTCATTTGCCTTCTCTCTGTGGGTGAAGATGGAAAGATGCAAATATTAAATGCTTTTGAATTAGAGGTAATAGTAGTACTTAGAGAGTAACACTTGCTGGTATCAGATATTTTTTGAGTAATTGAAAATTTGATGATCAGTTTTTGTTTGTTAACTAGTTTTTGCTGATTATCAATATCCACTCTTTTGGAATTGTGGCTAAAAAAAGTGCCTTGATAATCCAGTGTTCATTTCATTTAGTAAGACTTTTCAAAATTATTTTTACTCATACAGATTGAGAATCAGACAATTCTTAGCAAGATAAGGTTTGATGATTCATATAGCTCAGTAACTGTTAAAATAATCTGTAATTTAAAGACTAAATGGGCACTCCAGCAATGATATAAGGGAATATGCAGTTTGAAAAACAACCAAACAGAAGGGCTATAAACATAGCTCTTTTATCATCTGGAGTAAGGAAAGAGTTGCAACAGGCTCATGCAAATATTTATGCTAAAGTAATACAATTTCTATGAGGTACTCTAATGAGAACGGAAAATCATGTTGACCAAATAATAATTCATGCACTAAATATGGCCATCAATGTGATTAATTTTGAACATGCATTTCTTTCTCCCTAAAAAAAATATCTTGTCTTAGTACAGTGTTACAACATGAAATCTGTTGTAAGAAGTAGAGCAAATTGTCAAGAGGATTTTCCAGCCTTCTATCTTAAGCCATGTTCATGCACTTCCTTTTCCAAATGTACCAATTTTAATGGGATGTAAAAATGGAATAACATAAGGGATGTGTGTGTATATATATATATATATATATATATAAACATAACAGGAGTCTTTCAAAAATCTTTAGATGTCAGGAATTTTAAGGCTTGGCTCATCCAAAATGAAGATGGCAATGAGCAGATCTGTGAAGAGCTGGTTTTCCTCTGAAGAGATGTAATCAAGTGTTCATTTATAGTGAGATTCTGTTACAGCCTGAAAATGCATGCAATTGTAGGCTCTAAAAGTGTTCAAACCATAGCTAATGGAGAAGGGCAATGTGGTGCTCTCACCATGGGTTCTGTCTCATGGTGACTGGCCAAATAGCAGCAGGGTTCTTCTAATGTACAGATTTTCTGGACTCCACAGTACAAGAAGGACATTGAACTTCTAGAGATGATCCAGTGTAGAGCCATGAAGATGATTAAGGGACTGGAGCATTTGTCGTATGCGGAAAGACTAAGTGAGCTGGGCCTGTTTAGTCTGGAGAAGAGAAGACTGAGAGGTGTTTTAATCAACATGTTCAAGTACCTGAGGGGTGAATGTAGGGAAGATGGGGCCAGGCTCTTCTCCATGGCGGCCGATGACAGGACGAGGGATAACAGGTACAAGGCAGTTCCATCTCCATGTGAGGAAGAACTTCTTTCCTGTGAGGGTGCCAGAGCCCTGGCACAGGCTGCCCAGAGAGGCTGTGGAGTCTCCTTCTCTGGAGATCTTCCAAACCCACCTGGATGCCACCCTGTGCCACGTGCTCTGGGGGTCCCTGCTGGAGCAGGGGGGTTGGACTAGATGATCTCTAGAGGCCCCTTCTGACCTTAACCATTCTGTGAATCTGTGATTTTTTTGACTATGACTATTTAAGGTTTCAGGTACTGTGATTCCAGTGATTCTTTCTCTAGTAATTTTCCCATGGAAGACGTTAGTTATCTATGGATGTTTGGATTAAATGATCAGGAAAGGAATGGACCAGATTATCTTTGTGAACAGTTTTCCAGGAACATGCATCACATTGGTTCAATGTCTAGCAGGCAATCAATAGGAATATTAGGAATATGGGAATGAAGTAGCAGGTTTTGCAAGCATAGACATTAAGGGACTGACAGACCTTTTAAACTTACTGAAGAGTTGGGTTAGTAGGAGAAGCTTACCATGAAACCAGGTATTTTTTTGTCTTGTGACTTAGTTTCATAGAGAATATTTTATTTTGCTCCCTGAAGGAACTGAACTAGAGCTCTCTAGGAAAAATCACAAGAAACTCCTAAGCACTCCATGCTTCTAAGCATGCCCTAGCTATTAGGGGTTTCACCATGCTGCACCTTCACTCCTTCCTCTGCTTTTGATGACCCATATGTTCTTGGACATGCAATTCCCCAAACCATGCTCAACCTGCCACTCTGCTGACAAAGGTATCTTCCTCAGCTCTCTTACACTTGCCTTTTTTTTTAGAAAGTAAAGATTTCTGTATTTTGATTTGGACTTTGCTATCATTTTAAAAAACACTGTACCCATTTTGAAATGATTTTATCTCTGAAATCACACGTATTTGCTGCAGCTAGCTTTAACCAATCCTTTAGTCTTAAAAGCTTCCTAATGCTAACCTAAATGAAACCCTGTAAGTGTTAGGATATTCCTTAGATCATTCACACGTAGTTAATTACATGTTTTTAGGTATTTGAATCTTTTTATCTTTATCCAGGAAAAATAAGCAATGTGTCAGGTTATAGAGGAACTGAAGAAACAGAGGTAAAGCATTTTCAAATTCTGGACAAATAAAAAGACAATAAGGTGAAAAAATAATGTTTTTCAGCTTTTCAAATTCTAATTCAATGGAAATACATGCCTTAATATTCGGAATAGTTAAGTCAACTTATAAGGATGTTTTAATTTGCTTTTCAGAGCATGCAGCCTATGAAAATAGTATGTATGTCTTTTTACAGTAAATTGTAAGGCCTTTGGAATTAGAGTGATGAAAGTGCTTTCAGCAAGTCAGTGAAATATTAATGTTTTATGGCTATATTTATTATCATGTTTTTTACTTAAAATGTAGCTAATGATTTAAAGAATGACAAATATTTTCTTCCATTACTTATCACTGGCAGAATTAGGAATCTGTAAGTTATTGAATGGTACTGTTGCATTTATTAGCAGTGTGTATAAATGCCTTCTTAGACCCAGTCGTGAGAGCTCTTATATGTTGGTGGATGGCGGTACAAATCAAGGAAATTCTGTACAGCTGCCAGAGTCTTAAGTTGCATTTTGTAGTAAAGGCTCTCTTGTAGCATATTTTCATGTATAATTATTAAGATGTAATATTAAGATGTCCAGTGTCACCAAAGTAGACTTCTCACTGCTCTGCCCTCTCATTCCCCCCTTCCCAAAACTGATAAATTTTGGCTCTCATTCAAGCTAGTTTTGGTGCCAGTAAGCATCTGATGATTAAGGACAGTGCTTGTTTCTGCTTTTAATTGTTTTTTTATTTTTTTTTTTTTTTTTTTTTTTTTTTGCTTGATATGATAATTTTTGCTGCTTATGCTTCATCTCTGCACCCTATATGAGTGTTTAGCATCTGATATTTGCATTCTCCCAAACCTACAGTTGACATAGCTATAATTTGCCTATTCTAAGTATATGTATTTTGAAAGGTTAAAAGGTTTTATGTGGAAGAAAGCCTTTTCTCCACTTCTAGAATTATTTACTTAAAAGAACAAAAGATGTAGACTTATTACTGTTACTGTGCATCTTGAAAAATTAAATAACGGGTCAATACTTTGACATAGAATTTAAAACTTCCAGAATTTTACCAATTCTTTGGTTCATTGTTCTGTCAATTCTTCAGAAAAAAAGTTTACCCTCTGTTCTCCCTTCACAAGTTTGAATACCTATGTAAATGGACATTTAAAATCTCTCTACTATGTAAATTGTACAGAGCACTGAAAAGGAGAACTGTCATTATGACTTTTTCACAGCAGTTGTAATACCAAGACAACAAATACCAAGATGAACAAAATGGACTGTGTGCATCTGTTTTTAGTTCCTTTCCTTTCACAATTTTCATTCCCTTTTGACATTTGTTAACAAAGATGATTTGCTCATTTTGATGCATGAAGTTATAAGAAAAGTAGTCGGAGAAACTAAAATGGAAATCAGTAATAAATGTCTAGTGATGCAAACTATGGCCACAACTAGTGGAGGGTTGAGTTGTGGAGGGTCGAGTTAGGTTATGCAGTTGAGTTATCTTGAGCTGAATCTTTATATGAGTACAAGTACTGTGTGTGGAGAGGTAAGATATTTTGGCCAGCCACTGTGCAGAGGGACTAGTTAAGATTAATTGATCTCCATGGGATTTTGGCAAGTGAAATTGCTGTCCAGATCATTCTTTCTTCTCTTTTCTCTTCTTTCCACTTCCTGAAAAAGGGGATAAGAGGAAACAGTGGGCTTTGTCTGTCTGTCTCTCCAAGGAAAAGAGAAGCTAGCAAGGAAGCTGATCTAATCTGAGTTAAGATTGAGGAATGAGTTATGATCCATCTGATGTTTGTTTAGATGCAGACAAGAATTCAGAGCTGTCCTAACTGCACAGCCTTTGCACATAACTCCTTCTTGCTGTTCTGGTTTAGGTCCCTCCTCCTCTCCCTTCCTACCCCAGAAATGTTCTTTTGTAAGTTAATTCAGAAGCAGCAGGCCTTCCATGAGGAAGATGATCTACTCCAAGCTAGGCAGAAAAAAAAGGAAAAAAAAAAAAAAAAAAGGAAAAGCCGTTCTGCTTTTAGGAGAGTAGTAGCAACGGCATTCTGATAAGACTGCCTTCAGCTGGACTCATACTTGGCATCTTCAACTTGACAATGAGTCAGAGATATCTGAGAGCTCATTTCTGCTTAGTTTTATGGGGAAATGGGCCAGCATTCTTCTAATCTTTTCACTTAATTTTTAGGATTTTCAGATGATATCAAGAATATTATCTTGTGTCTGCTTTGTAACTTGATGAACTGGGAGTACCTTGTCAAACATGGGGCCCTTGAACAAATACTCTTCTGCCTGTATTTCTCTTGACAGGCAACAAGATGTTTTCAGTGGACAGGTCTGTAGTATTGTAGTTCCTTTTCAGTTCATCCTCTACCAAAATATTAGCGTTCCATGATAGTGCCATCTCATCAAAATCACTCAAAGCAAACCATAAACTCTTAGAAATTCCCACTCCTCAAAATAATATATATATATATATATGTTTTTGAGTTTAAGATCTTTTATCTCTGTGCAGAATTTCCCAGTGTCAGCTTACACTGACTCTAGAATAATGTTGATGAATTTGTGCTCTAATTCATGGCCACTATTTATCAGCAGATGAAGGAAGAAACTGCTCCCTTAGGGATGTATCTAGTTAGAAATTACTTCTTCCTTTTAATATTTCCTTTCATGCATGCAGGTTAATATATTACCTTAGGCCAGGAAAACATCTATTAGAGCATATTATGCAATCATGAGTTACCATTATCATACTTTAGAAACATCATAAGAGTAAAAGCCTTTGCAAATGTTATATATCCATAGAATTCTAACATTTGTATTTAAACTACTCTTACTGTCTTCTGACTACTTTCTAATCGATGGGGAATATAAAAGTCAGATATAAATAGTACTTTGTGCTATTAATTGCTGTTGTTAATGTATTTTGCTATTCTGAAAGATCTGCAATGATATTTTTGTGGAGATTTTAAATCAGTTCTGGCATAAAAGAATAAGCACACTTTCAGTTCACCGATTTAGCTTTGGTATATAAGCTTCATCAGAACATTCAAGCTTCAAGAAAATTGATACGGTGCAGCTCTAGCAGCTCTCCTTCACTGCTTCAGAGGAAGAAATCTTATGACTGTAAGAATGTGTTTGCCCTGCTTTTCCTGTCATCTGAAGCCATAGAGACCGGTGATTTTGTGAGTGAGGTGCAGGCAGCAGAGCAAGGCTTGCAGAATTATTATCCAAGTTCTGTTTGCTGGCACAGTTTGTCTTCAGTCATAATGCTCTGTAGCAAAGGGGAAAACAAGTGTATAATTCTTAGTACTGACTCTAGTAGGACTCATTTGTTTTCTCTGGTAAGGCAAGATAACCTTTAGTCAGCTTCCTGAAGAGTCTTTTCGCAATTATTGACCAAAACTTGCTACACAATGCATTTTTAGGCAGATCTCTTCTAAATATTTTCCTGTATTCTGATTGATAATACTATCTGCCCCAACACAAGAAGAAAAATGTACCCAGAAATTTATTTCATTAATCACCAGTCTCAGCTGGAAATACTGATACCTCTCTGTAATTGGCACCGCAGATGAAGAATTACATTGTTGAATTCTTTTTGTGATACTGAGAAAAGCTTTGCCTCCTGGCAAACAGTTTACCAAATAAAAAAAATAGCACGATATGTTTTGGCTAAATTCAAAATTGACAAGTCAGCCCTAATCATGACTAATCAATTAAATTCTTGTAGGCAGATGCTTCGTATCAAATTGGAGTTCGGGGACTCTGTTGAAATGGGTCCATTTAACTGAGACCGATTAGATTTACATCATCTGTCATTGAATTATTTTCCAGTGTTCCAATTCTGTGCAGATTGATCTCGAATGATACATTCTTCATAGTAAATATCAGACTTCATGAATGCTTCCTTCGTAAAACAACTCAGCATTTCAACTCTAAGAATAGTATACAAGATTCTGGGAAGGAGAATTTATATTGATTTATATAGATTAGTTTTTTTTTTAATTATTATTAATTTGTGCAGAAATGGCCCGTTACCAAACAATAGCTATTTGTTCCCATTTTCATAATTTGTAGTGTGTACTTTATTGAAACATTTGATCATAATAGCTACACATTGGTGGAGTCATATTGCATCATTTTTAAAGAAATCTTTAGATCTATAAAGGTGTCTGTATCTTAAAAAGTTCATGTGTATATTGATAAGATCAGTAATGTTATTAATATTTTCATGAATTGGCCCTAAATTGTAAAGGCTTCTATGATTTTGAAATGAAAGCATA
This sequence comes from Crypturellus tataupa, assembly GCA_034781795.1. Taxonomy (NCBI): domain Eukaryota; kingdom Metazoa; phylum Chordata; class Aves; order Tinamiformes; family Tinamidae; genus Crypturellus; species Crypturellus tataupa. Next base: position 7,267 of record JAWLRI010000225.1, read on the forward strand.
TGTTTGAAATAGAAGTTCTTTGTCTTAGGATGTAGAGGCAGTTCAAGTATGTTTTTTATTTTGAGAGATTTTAGGACTGAGTAGCAGGTTGCATTACTAGCCAGGATCCAAAGACATAGGCTGTGCTGAACAGGTTTTTATAGAAATGGTAATTAGGGTGCCTAACCAGGACACTTAGAGTGTTGGGGCCAGCACCAAACTTAGAAAGATGGTGTTGATTCCACTATAAACTTTCATTCCCTCTTGTTTTCAAGAGGAACTCTTTCCCTCTCGTGGTGTCTTTCAGAATTTGAGGATTCTGTTCTCTTATTTGTCCACAAGCAAAGTCAGGGATAATGACTCTCCTTTATCATGTGTTGCATCATTTTAGAGAACTAGTTCACTATGTGTGGCTTATGTGAGAAAACAAGGAGATTAATGACTATAGATAAGAGGTGACTGTATCAGCATCTACTTGATGTTTTGAAACCTAATAATTGTATTTAAAAATGAGCATAGAGAAATGCATTTTGTTTTGACTGAAGGCTAGATACAGCTTTCATAACACATTAAATTCATTACAAAACTTAAATTGGTTTATTATTTAAATTTGTAATGGGAGTTCTTTTTTACTGCTCCATTTTCAGTTTATCATCAGTTAAAGATAGTTTCTTCTATTTATCACTACATTAATCTCATGCTAATGAGGTTAACATAATGAGTAACCTAGCACTTCATTATATTACATTTATTTGAATGCCCAACTTGAGTACATCGTATTTAATTGAAAAAATAATTGAGGAAAGGTTATAGGTTAGAAATGAGACTGGAAAGGGGGTGATGACTACATTTTCAGTCATAGGAGATACAGCTAGGAGATATAATAACATAGGGAATAAAACCCTCGGTTTAAATAGCTTTATTTTTAGTGTTAAGTATGCGATGGGGAAAAGATACAGGTGTATTTTTGTTCAAGGAGGTAGAACTCACAAATCTTAACATCTTTTAAAATCTTAGATGAAACTTCCTATCATGCAACTGAAGTCAGTGTCTACGATGACTGTAGTTCAATTGTTAAATTTAAAAGGCATCAAAATAATTCACAAACCACTTTGTGTAGTTTTTGAGGAATTTTATGGACTTTTTTAGAATAGCTTTGGTTCTGTGGTCTTGTATTTTGATATTTTTGAAGTAACAGTAACTGAATTCACTTTTGTTTTTTTCTGCTACTGTCATTTTCTTTCTCTGTTGTACAGAAAAATACATATACATCACAGTGTACAGGAGTATGCATGCTTGTATTCGTGATGAACACATGTAGAGAAGCTGTATTTGGTTGGATCAGAGTGCTGTTAAAAAGGGCTCACGAAGCATGAGAATCTGCAATATATCTTTGCTTTTGTAAATACCCAACCTCAAGTTTTCCAATAAAATATTTTTTTTGAATCTGATTTAAATGATTCATTTCCTTTCTTTGGAATAGCAAGCAAAAAGAGGGATGGGTGTTCTGTGGCCACAAGGTCCCTCTCCTCGGGTATTGCTGGAACAGGCAGCTCCCAGGTCAAGGCTCTGCCTACATCCTTGTGGCATAAAAGGCAAGTTGCCCCCTCACCCTGATGACTTTGCAGCTCCAATAGCAAAGAGATGGGTCTTTCAGGGAAGGAAGATCCTGTTTCAGAGATACACTTCTGAGTGAGTTGGCTATTTGCAGTGCCTGCAGTAGGAACCATAACTGTTGTGTTCCTTCATATATTCTGAACATCGTGGGGTTTCAGCATGTGTTAAAGCCAAACTCTACTCTACATTCATTTTGAAGGCTAAACTTTTGCTCAAATTGGCAAAGCACCTGGCCCCAAGTGTATGAAAATTGTATGGATCCTCCCCCAATCCCTAGCTTTGCAACATCTTTGAACTATATAAAATAAAATATTAATACATAGAACAACTCTGGTCAGCTTGAAAACTCTTACTCCTTGAGGCCCAATTTAACAGAAATAGAGTAGTTTCTGGATTGTGGAAACTAAAAGCATAACTGACAAAACTGAACTATAGTGCTTTAACAGCTTTAAGTGGGTCTCTGATTTGAAGTAAGGTAGAATGATGGGTTACAGTAAAGTAGTTAACTGGAAAAATCAGGATGTGCAGATTTGTTTTTTAGAAAAGTAAACATTTCTTGCATGAAATTGAAAGTGAGCATTTTTTACTTTATTTAAGGGTACTTACATGCATCACAGTCCTGCAGCAAGTCCTACACTGCTGCAAGGATTTCTCTGGCAGAATGGAGACTTTACTTCGCAGATTTGTTTTATAAGCCCATAATATTTCAGTATAGTTTTGTGTCATTTAATGCATTCATATGAAGAGATACATTGTGTCACATGACAGCTGTAATGGCTGCCACTAAAATTTTCATATCACCTGTGCCTCACAGTGACATCTGTGCTTGCCAATGCTATAGTCCTTTTCTATGGTAAATAATTTTCATGACCAGCAAATACTGAATTTTAATGGCTTCTTCTGCATACCACTCTGTTAAGAAGCACAACAAAAATAAATAACTGTGCTTGTCAAGCACTAATTAATTTTCACAGTACCCTGTAAAGAAGCTAAATTCAATGAGGCTAATTTTATAAATGGGAAAGTGAGGCAACAAGATTTTGAAAAATAATGTGTGAGAAACCGTCAAAACATGCCAATAGCAACACCAGCAATAATGAGCAGAGGCTATATTTTCGGAAATGGCTACATACTATGTAGTCTAATGGCTTTCTTCTGAGCTAGTGACTGCTCTGCACTTTCTGGGGATCAGGTCAGATATTAGGTCACTTAAGAGCACTGAACCATTCAAAATCATATCACTTAAACCAGTAAACCTAAATAGTAAAAAACAAACAACAAAACAAAAACCCAAGACCCCAAATCCCAAATATCCTCTTTCTTACTGTAACTGCAAAAGCATTTTGTCTTTTCAAAATGTGTATTGAGATGCTTTACAATTTAAGACTACACATTTTAACTAGTTAAAAAAAAATGTACTATAATGAACTTTGCAGTGCTCATTTTTAATTTATTTGTCAGTGCCCTTGGTTTATGTAACTTACTGTTCTTGGCAATAAGAATAGAGAAATAGCTTTTAAAAGTAGGAAGAAGGTGCACATCATAAAGCATCAGTAACAGAGATAAGAGTTGTTACTACACAAAATTGGAAAGATACTGACATGGAGGAATTGCAGCATTTGTTTTATTGCAGGAGACATTCTGTAAATCACTGGTCCTATCCCAGGCTTCTGAAAAAAGGCACTTAAGAGAGAGTGGAGGGGTAAAAAAACAAAGTACTATAAGAACTTCTGTTTAGTGAGTATCTGTACTTTCAACTTGAAAGAACATTTTTTCTACTGTAAATTAAAAGACATCATCAGAATTAAAGCAATTTAAGGTAGGACATAGGACAAATCTTGAATGTATAGCCAGTAGATGGGAGGAAAAAAAGAGTTCTGGTGGTTTTATTTTTCACTGCACTCTGCTTAGCACTCTTCCTTTCCAGCTGAAACAAAGCTGGGCTTGGTGTAGAAGTAGAAAAGAAGGCTGTTTTTGCTGAGTTGCCAACTCTACAAGCCAATATGCTGCCACCGTCAAGTTAGGACCTCTTATACTTACTGCTTCCCAGCCTTGCTCTGTCTAACTGCCAAGTGGGATCCTTGGTAGCCCAAGGTAACAAGACATCCGTGCATGAACCAGATCAAGAATATCCTCTTCCTTCTTTTTTTTTATATTGCGTGGTGTATGTCCTGCTGTCCATATGAAAGCACTAGGTCATGTTGTTTTAGAGAAATATTTTGAATGAGTCTGGAAGGCATTTTTGAGGGGGAAAAAAGATAACTTACAAGTGATTCACTGTTATGTTTATTACAGTAATTGAATATATTAAATTTAAGCTATGAGTGTTTTGTTTTACCACCCTAGAATATAAGGTTTTAAGAATATTATTTTGCGGCAGCTGCATGGGTAATCATTTTCCAGAAATTTTGTTAGTTGTTCAAACTTTGTTTTGTCTTAGTAACTTGCTTAAAACACATGGAGTATGGATGAAATGATAGCTTGTGCATTTTTGTTTCCTTGAATTCAAGCCATCTGAATTCTGTAGTTTTGTAGGGTAGACAACAAGTAAGGACAATGAAACTGAAAGCAAATATGGTAAAACTTCTGGTGTCTCATCTATGGTAATGTATCCAAATGCACTGTTTGTAACTACTGTGTGATAAAATATGATGTGTTTTGAATTCCATTACAACTCATATACTTAAAGAATGTAGTTGAGATCTGGAAGGAGATAATTTAGTGACGGAGTAATACTAGAGAGGAATAGAGAGAAAGTGAACTTAAAGACATAGGTGTCTCATGAATGGTCCCTCAATTCAGGAGAGTTGTACCTTAGTGTAGAAGGAGTTGTCTACCTTAGTGTAGAAAAGTATTAGTTCCATCATCTCAAAAGCTAATGTTATCAATCAGAAGTGATTAATTTTATCAAAAGCCATTCTCAACAACAGTTTTTTTTTTTTCCCAGGGTGCCATGTGTGCATCTTGTCAGCTTTCCTCTGAAACAGATGCAAAAGTAAGTTTCATCACAGTGATGCAAGAACAGAGCCCTGAAAGGTCCATGTCCTTAAAGGATGGTTGCTGATGTTTGTTCTTTTTTCCCATCAGAACTGGTCATCCTCATATTTTATAAATGAGAGTGAGGGCATGCCTTTGGGTGCTATTAACCTTTCTAAAAGTCATCCTTCTACATTTAGCTTTGGGAGATAAAGAAACTTTCTTGCTTGAGATGCTTAAATACCCTACAGTGAGATGTTTTACAGTCAACTTTTGCTTCTTTGCAGTTCTAAAAAAAATGTATTGTAAACCTTTCATTTGCAAGATAGCACTGAAGTATTTCTGTCAATAGTTTTCCCTTAAAATTACGTTTATTAAATGATGTTCTAAAATGCAAATACTGTAAAGTTAAATGCACATTTATGTCTAAAGTTAGTATCTTATTCTAATGAATAGTTTTTCATTTATAGAAACCATATGAAGTTTTTCAGCTGTGAATTTGGTAATATAAGTTCTATAAAACACTGGATTAATTTTCTATTATTCCTTTAGTGCTGTACATCATATTAATAGCAGTTTGTCACTTCCATTTTTCTTTGTATTATTGATACACACGTTGCTTGTGTTAAATTGAGATTGGAAGTTAATAGCAAATTAGATGTGGAAGACTAGCTCAACATTTAGAGCTCTTGATTTGGATTGTAAAAGAAACCTTATTAAATGCTTTAGGGATGTGAAAATGTTGTCTTAACATTTGCTTTATTGTTCTTACTTATTTTCCTGGTTAATGGTATGGTAAGAAGTAGAGCCAATTGCTAATCTTCGTGGTTGTTTCACTAGTTTAATCATAGTCTTACACACATGCTTTTACTACAAGCATCTCAAAAATGCTAAGTTTCCTCAGATGATTATGTAGACCTGGATCAAAGGATACAGTTTTTAAGATGAATTATTTGTATCACTGGATCACTATTCTTTTTTATCACTAGATCAAGAACCTCCCCTTATCTCCGCAGCCTTTGAAAGATGATGGAAGAGGAGGCTTGCAGGGATGGTGGTGATTTCCCTTAGCACCCATAGATGCAGCCCATCTGGTCCTGTGGACTTGAATTGGTCAAGTTTTCTCACATTCTCCCAGATTTAGTCCTAATCCAGTGCCGATATTTCTCCTTCTTCACAGACTCTAAGCCCAGATGTCTGGAAGACCTTATTGGTGAAGTCTAAGCCAAAGGAGGCATTGAGTACCTCAGCCTTATTTTGTCTGTTGTTGTTAAAATATGTGCCCTATTCATCAGTGCTGAAGATTTTTCTTGCTCAGCTTTTTTACAACTAACGTAGCAGTGAGTGCTTTTGTTGCCCTTATGCCCTAGTCTCTCATGCAGTTAAGCTTTGGCTTTCCTAACAGCATTCCTACCTGCCTGAGCAGGGTTTCTAAATTCTCCCTTTGCAATTGCCTTTTCTACGCTGGTGTCCTGTCATAAGTTCCCTCCTTAGCCATAATGGTCTCCTATGTGTCTTCTTGTTTTCCTGAGTTATGGGCAGGGATTGTTCTTATACTTGGAGCACGCAATCTTTAAAAACTGGCCAACTTTCCTGAGTTCCTTTGCCCTTGAGAGCTACTTCTCATGGGATCCCATTTGCCAATTCTATGGATAAACTGAAATCCACTTTTGAAGTCCAGAGCCTTCCTCACTTCCCTCAGGATCTTGAACATAATCACTAAAGATTTTCAAGGTTACTACCAATTACCTATGAGTTCTTGCTTGTTAGTGAATAACATACCCATCTGTCCATCATCCTGGGTTATTTCATCTAGTACATGTATCATGGACATCTCTAGAAAGCTCCACCCACAAACACTGAAGAAGGGTGTCTCCAGAAGGGACAGAAGAGCTCGCTAAATCTGACTTGCTTCAAGTAGAGAGCAACTCCTTTTCCGATCTTCACTGTTTCTCTTTTCCGATAAGCTATTATCTGTCAATCTCCTGCCCCATCATACCTCAACTATGTCCATGACTCCTGTAGTTTTGTGGTTGTGTGTGGAGCTTTAGCTCCTTCTTCTGCTTGTTTCCCTAGCCGTGGGCACAGGTATAGAGTTCTTGAGATGAGTGTCCGCTTGCCCTTTTTTATCATCGCTGAGGTCTCTCTTGTGTACTCATGGACCATCACTCTTCCTTTCTATCTCTCTGCACCAGTGTCTTTCATAGCTATGGGTTGTAACCTCCCTCCTTCTGTTGAGAATTAATGAATTCTCCTCCTCTTGAGAATTCCCCCTTTTGAAATCTACCCATAAGTGAAATCTTCTATGGAATCAACATACATATTAATTATAATTAGTAAAAACTGAGAATTTTGAAACAGAGTTGTGATTACTTATTATAGCACAAAATTCTTTCCACAACTAAAACTGCCATCTGCTGTCTTCCCCTCCCCCTACTTCTCCCCAGCAATAAGGTAATTACTCTCAGGGCTGCTGATCCTTAATCCAGGTATTATGCAAGCAGTATGATGTGTTACTCTTATAGTGAAAACATGTTAGCAGTAATTATTTTAATGCTATGTAAAATATGTATTCAAGTTGGAAACAGGATATTCTGAAATTGCTTTGATTTACCTACGGCTTATTTTGCCTGTCTAGCAATGGTGTTGGCATAAACATTAATATTCATGTCATACAAAGGCCTGTAAGTATTGTCTCTTGAACAGACCTACTAACACCATTAATACAAATATCTAAATGGAATAGTCCAGCAAAACACATAGGAAATATTTTTCCTTCATTGACCCCATTTTTAAGGAAGCTGATGTTTGCACCTCTTTTTTAGGAAACTTGTACACCCTGCAGCAGCCCATTGGCATTTTTCTTTGCTCTCCCCAATCACTGTCATCACGGCAGTTCTATTATTGGTGGTAGCTGGTGGCTGCTGCCAGCCATGTAATTGCCATTGTGTTTTGGATTCTGCAATCCTCTGTGTAAGGAAGAGGAATGTCGTTGTGTAGAGGCACTTCTAACAAGTACACTGTAGCTTTTAGTGTCTGTTAATGTCTTGCACCCAAGTAGCCTATTTTTGTATTCCTCTGTAAAGTAGGCTTCGATGTTACAAGGTCTTCTGTTTTCCAACAGTTTTGAAGGAGCTGCTAAGCAGGCTGAGGATGAAAATTCCTCCAAAATTTTTCACTAGGTAGTGAGATGTTGGTATGATTGCAAGTACTGCCTTTGCTTTCCAAGAGAGAAAGGGAGTTTTTTGACAATACTGGCTCAGGCCTTTAATGCTTGCTGTTTGGTTGGGTAACGTGTAGCGCCTGGAGAAAACAGGTTTTTACTATAATGATTAAATAAATAAAGCATAACCAGAGCAAGATGACAAAACCCAGAATTTTAGAAAAGTCTTGCTTTAGTAATATATTTTTAAAAAACTTTGATTTAAACACATGAATAGTCATATTAATTATGCTGGAATTACATGGGTTTAGAATAAGACATATGTTAAAGCATCTGTTGATATTAGAAGAATTTTTTTAGAAGAGTTATGAGTTTTTGTTGTTAATATATTTCTCCATAAATGATTGTTCTTAAAAGTCTGGTTTATTTACTGCTTGGTTGCAGCCAATAAAGTGAACATTACTGTAAATGTTTTTTTGTTTAGTGAAGCATATTAATTTGAATATGAATTATTAGACTGAAATGTCCTGTGATTTATTCCTGATTATTGCCTTAAAAATCCTAAATTAAAAAATGATGCAAGTTTCATCACTAAAAAGGACTGATGAAGACTATAGTGAGAAAACTCAGAAAAGCAAATTTGAATTACCTGCATTTAAAATGTTCTATTCTTCTGCAAAAACAAGTGTGAAAGTGAGAATAAGGATTCTTTCCTTAAATTTATAAAGATTAATTTCTTCTTTATTACCAAACAATCTTGCTGATTAATCTTAGCTATATAAGTAAGTAGAGAATACAGGAACACACTTTAACTGCTACTCTACTCCACTATTTCTAGTCTCTGTAAAGAGACAATAATTCTAGGTTATTGGCCAATCTATGAGAATTATTTAACTATGTAACTACCGAATTTTGGTTATTCAAGGCACTTCTCAGATTGAATTTGTTAGTACTGTTATGAAATGCATGTATGCATACTCACATCACTTCAGATGTGAGTACTTTAAATGAGTATTATAAATGGCACCATAGCATAATTTTGTGTAAGCTCCATATGAGTACAGTAAAATATAGTAAAATACAGTAAAATCAAGCCAATTAGGTTCTGTGGCCCATGGCTGTGACCCTTCCTGACATTTGAGGACTTTTTTTTTAATTTAACTTAACATTTGCATTTAAGGACAAATGCAAATGCTTTCTGGAATATTGGTTCAAAACTTCTCATTTTTACACTTCAAAGAGAAAACTGCAACATCTGTGCTATCAGAAAACACTGGGTATGTAATATTCCACTAGTGTTTACATATACTTGTCTACTCCAAGAGGTAACAATGAGCTTAGGGTTTAATTGAGCTGGATTACATTGTAGGACAGGATTTTAAAGGTCATCAAGCTCTTCCTATGACAGCTACTGCAACATATTGCTTTCATTAACACATGAAGCTCCAACTGCATCCCTAAAAACAAAATAATTTTTTTTTTGTGCACTGTCTTCCTAATATTTTGACTTGATTTTATTAAAAGTTATGTTCTTAGAAGGGAAAGCATTAAAAACAACTGTTGGAAGTTTTCTTTGCGAGTCAAAATATAGGTATATATACATTACATATGGGTATGTTGTATGTGTGTGTTTGTGTAATACCAGACTCTGCTTAAGATGTCCAGCTGAGTCAGCATTTCTAAAATTATTCAGGTCTATTGTTTTTATATGTTAATAACTAATAACGTCATGGTTGGAATCACTTATTTTTCCATATATCTATGCCACTATCCTTGCACTGATCTGTGACAATCTTGTATTTTGGGGTGGGACCTGACCATAACAACTTTTCAATGGATATATGATGTGCATAACCAGAGTTTAGGATAAGACTCTCCAGTCTTGTTTTTTCTTACAACCGAAATAGGCTGTAAATATGTGATTAAAGAGTCGTAAGTGAAAGGATACAGGATAGAAGACAAAGATGTCATCTATTCTTATGTGGCTCATTCTCCTTTAGGGTTTTCTTTATATAAGTTGATTGCAGTTTTACAATATTCTGTTGAGTCTGGTGCATACTTGCATTGCATTGTTTTGTAGTGCCTGATCTGTCACTGAAACTCAGTCTATACCCTAGAAAAATCTACCATATAAGATTCTGCTACTGCTGCTGCATTGATGGATCAGTCTACTTTAATTTGGCTAGAATTTAGTCTGTGTACGTCTGTGCGCTCTGTTGCAGTCAGAATCAATTACACTATAAAAGTCAGCAGAACTCTTGAGGGAATAAGGTACAAACTGCTTGAAGGAAGCCTTGCTTATAGGAAAAGTATCTAATTTTCTCCCTGCCAGCTTGGAGGTATGCTAGTAAGTGCAGTGGTCCCTCCAGTGCCTGTGATTCAGCCCATGCTGTAGGTAGCTACTGAAGCCAGGACAGCTTTTATCCTTGAAAGGAACAGAAGGTCTACAGAAGGTAGGTCAACCACCTGCTGCCTTTGTGGGGAGAGAGGAGGCAGAAATCACCCCTGAGGGGAAAAAATATTCCAGCTTTTGTTTTGAGTAAAATTGGAACAATTTCCAAATTTTTACTGTCTGATGGCATGAAACTTTCAATGTCCTAACCAATTCTGCCATTAGAGGAATGTATACTTTTAAAAGACTGATCTTTAAATATTAGTGTAGTAAAAGAAAAGAAGTATCAGGGGACATCTAGCCATAAGGAATGTTTTCATTGTCCTTGTTTTTTGCATGCTGCATTGTCATGGACAAACCAAACAGACCAAATATTTTCCTTCATAAGGAGAAAGATTGGTATTTATTTTATAGAAAGAAGAAGGTACATTCCTTAATTTGTGCTGCGTGACACCAGCCCTCAAGGAAGCAGACGTTAAATTATGGGGTTGCCTAACAGGGGTTTAAAAACAATAACAGTGTTACCACTTTGGTCAAGTTTTGAAGTTAAGGCATATTTTCTGGCAAGCTGCTGCTGTTTTGAGGCATGGATGCAAGGATGCAAGTAATTTAGAGGAGACAGAAGGGGACTGAAAAGATGAGAAAAAGAGAGGGAAATATAATATATGTCCCAGAGACTCTCAGTGGGAAATGAAATGAAATAAACTTTATTTAGATGTTTATTTGCTCCTTGGTAATCTTATAATTGCTGAAAGGGTGGACTTTTTTTTAGGAACAGATGTTTACAAGGGAGTTTAAAATTAAGTTAGGTTTCTGCTTCCAGAGTTTTATATCTGTTTTTTTTTTCTTCATTTTTCCTCAGCAGGGAAATGTGAGCTTTAAGAACAAAAAAGAGTTTGATTACATAAAACCTATGCCTGTGTGTATGCATATATATGCACATATAAACATATTACCATATATGCATTTATACATATACACACACATATATATGAATAAGTTATCTGAAAGGGTAAATGCCCTAAATTCTACTTATTGAAATTCATGTCATCTTCAATTTGGGCCAAAATCACGACTTCCACAATAATCAAAGATAGAGTGGCAGCATTCCTCATGCAAGTGGATCTTTGCAGAGAGGAATCTTTTAATTCCATCTTGTAAATAGCTAAGCGCAGTGCATGCATTGCCCAGCGAGGGCACTGGGATTGTTTCCCTTGCATTGCTGCATTAGCAAGTGGTGTACTTCAACAGGAGTGAATCCAGACCAAAAGCATGCTGCGCTGGCATCTGCATTGGCATCTGCATTGCACATATTCCAGGGGCTAGCCGTGGTGGTCTGGTGAGCTGAAGGCATGTTGGAGTAGTTGAAGAAAGACTTCAATTCTTCAGAAACACATTCTATCTCCAATTACGCTTTTCGGTTCTTTCCTTTGGGAACCCATTTTTGGCTTGTATAAATTGTTCACTTCTATCTAGTTCTCAAACTGTAGGCTAAGGCATGTTTTGTTGAGCTCCAGGGCTTCTGTGAGAATCTCTTGTGACAGTGATGCATCATCTATAAGCAGTGAACTTCTAATCCCACATGCTCACTTAAAATCCTGTAGCTGTGCATGGCTGATGGCAGTGAAGAGATTTTGCTAAAGTTACAGTTGGATAACACGATTAGGAGTTGGAAAATAACGGCACTGTGGAAGGCAATGCAGCCAAAATAGAAGGTCAGTTTAAATAAAATTATTTTGTTAGCTTTATCAGCAAGAACACAGGAATGTAGTCTAACACCTTACAAAATCAAAATAAATCTTTAGCTTAGTACATGACAATAAAATGTGTAGCAGAATCTTTTCCTAGGAACAAAATATATTTTCCACAGAAAGCATTGCTGTATAAGCTGGTTTGCAGAAATCAGGGTTTTCTGTAAAGTACCAGTGGAAGACTCTGGCCCATAATATTCATACTAATTAATTTTGCACTGCCTTTTACAAAATTAGACATGATAGATTTTTTTTTTCAGGCTAATAGCTAAAAAATAAAATAATACTACATTGTTTGAGTAATCCTCTATTCACTTTATAAAGTATTAGTCTGTCTACCCACACAGATTCTCATTTTAGACAGTCTCTTTTTAGAGATAAGTGTATTTTTGGGCCTGTCCATTTTGCTGCATCACTGAAAGGATTTTTTTATTATTATCAGTATATAATAAGTATATAATATAATCAGTAATGATTTTAATACTTAACACACAACCCTTTTTAAAATTTTAATACTTTAATTTTAATACTTTTAAATTAACACGCAACACGTTGTTTAATAACAGCGCTTTTGAAGTTCTAAATGTTTAAGACAAAAGTTACTAATTGTTACCTCTTTGGCAATTGTATTTTAAAAGTGAAAATGCTTGTGAGGTTTTTTTAAGTTAAAAATACATTTGGGAAGATTCATGGGCAACAGGGAGTTTCAGAGAAGTATAGAGGACCTCCTTCTCTACCGCCTCCCTTCCTCCTAGACTGCTCTGTGTTGTCAAAAACAACGTGCTGCATGACTGGGAGGTAATCCTGCAGTATTTTGAAGTCAACAGTGCAGACATCACTACTCTGGCAGAGGCAAGAAAACCACTCAAATTTTATGCCAGGGTATTATGTCTTTATTTTTGTTTTTATTTTTTTACATTTATATTAGCTTTCTACCTAAGGAAAAAAATCTGTAACATCCTCCAAGTCCTTATGTCTAATAATCATGTTTTGAATAGCCACTAGAAGATAATCATATAAGCATTACCTGAGTTTTTGTGTTTCTTCATGTTGATGTCTTTCAGTTTCCATAATATAAAATATATTTGCTGTGTAATATGGTATACATAAAACAAATCCATAGTACTTTATACAGCCATGTGTTAAGAACTTATATAGCTAGAACATATTTCTGACAGTAGACCTCCCTTTAAGAAAAAATAATATAATTTCAGTGTTAGAGTTTTTCATTTCATCTCATAGCCCATGATCCTGGAATAACCTTACATGTAAAGCAAGTTCTATTTAAGTTTTAGAGGGCCAATTTACAGAAATTTTCTAGGCCTCTGAGATTGTCTTGCAAAAATGATAGGTCTTGAGAGGAAAGAGTGATAAATTACAGAAGATAAGATAATCAGGCCTTTGACTTTTTAATAAAATGTTTCCTAGTCCCTCTAGATCTCTCATTTGTCACAGTTTTCTATATTCTGTTGAGCTCAGAGGAAATAAATCATCAGTTTATCACGTTGCTTTTTTGCATTCACCGGTGTATCAGCATGCGTTGCACATTGCAGTAAGCAAGCACGAGAGGAATCGGAATCAGAAAGTTTAGGATGCAATGTTTTCCTCACTAACCTTTTGATTGATGATGCCAGGTGAAACTTAGATGACTTGTTTGCTCCCATCAAACTCAATAAATATAGAAGAGACAACTACAGTTTAACTGATAGGTCTCTGTGATCAAAAGTGTGGCTCCTTAAATATAATAAAAATTACTAGCTCTAAGATGTGTTATCCCACTGTATTCTAGTATTTTTAAAATATCCATTATACACTATACTATCACTATATACACTATACTATCTCTATAACAGATAGTTAAAGATTGCCTAAAAGCATAAAAAATGGAATTAGTTCTATTTTGAAAGCTATTAATTGTTTTTACTTCCTACATTAATTTCTTAAATTAGGTAATGTGCTCAAAAATGAATTTAGTTACAACTGGAATTCTCAGGACTAGGAACATAAGAAAACTAAAAGCAAAAGATAAAAACTAATTTGGTTTTTATCTTGATCAAATGTCTCTAGTAACCCTGTAAATTTGAGGCACCTATTGGGTCCAAATGAACAAAGATTTTAAACTGAACTGCAGTTCTACTTCTAATAAGAACTTTTGCATGAACTGTTCTCCACTTTCCCATTGACATCATCAAGACTTTCATCCTCTTGTCTTAGTCACAATTTAAATGATACAAGTAGTAATAATAATAACGATCGTGCCCTCTAAGCTTTAAGGTTGTAAAAAGTTTGGGGGAGTTTGGGTGGGTTTGTATCAGAAGCAGCTGTTTATATCTGATATCCCTGTACTATGGAGGCCTCTTTGAGTATGATTAGACTCTTCAGACAGCATTCCAATGTTCTAATGCTTTGTATTTGGGGAAAAAAAATGTATTTGCTTGATATAGATTTGTAGTTTTGTGATTTTTATTTTAACTTTTTACTTGAATGAAAAGATCTAGAAATATATATAATGTTTTCATTTTCTAAATGAAAGGAGCTTCTGGAGAAATTGAATGCTTCAACATTTAATTCAACTATGTTTACATATTGTTATAATACAAGTAAAGTCTGCTAGATACAAGAGCTGAATCTAGATCTCCTCAAACTCACTAGGCTTCCCTGAGTGCAGGGAAGTGCACACTGAGTGTGCAGTTCTGTTTCACTATATCAGCATGCAGTCTTCTGATTTATCATATATTAGTTTAGTTCCTCTAGAAACTGAAATGAAAAATTAAAGCCTGCATATGATTTGAGTTGAACCTCTGTTTATCAAATTCTGCTGCTGTAAGATGTAATAATATTCTGTATTTGCCCCATCAGGGAAAAGGTTCAGAGAACTAGACTGTGGAGGTGATACTTCTGTAGAGTTAAGCATCCTAGATTCTATATTTTATAGCACGTTGCAACCGTTGTCAGCCACTTTAATTTCAGCAAAATGTTTTGTGGTGTTTTTCTTCTGATTGGAAAATGTTTGTTATTTCTTTGTGATACAAAACCAGGAAAATAAGCAAGAAAGTGGCTGCATACATTTAAGACTATGGACATTCCACGAAAATACTCAGATCTCTGCAATTCTGGCAACATGTTTTAAGGCAGTACAGTTCTATTGTTTATAAACTGGGACAACATCTAGAATGTTAAACAAACATAACTCCCATTTGTATAACTGCTGTTACTTTAAGCCTCAAAATGTCAATGAAATCCATAAACTCTTCTAGCGCCAGCAGATCATCTTCATTGATGCAAGGTTCAATCTTGTACAGTGCAACAAGTTTTAAACCTAAATTGCTTTGTTGAAATTAACTCTGAAATGCTAATAAAAAGCATGGTTGTAATTACAAATAATATATCATTGCATTACATTTACCAACCATAAAGTACTCAGTAGCATTTTAATATACTTCTGATTGGTTATTCCTAGAAATTCCTTCAGTTCAGTCTACTTCTAGCATTTTACAGTCAAAGCCTTTGGGAATGTGGAATTTTTAAGTAATAAAACAATAGATTTAGTGTACATTCTATGAATTCAGTTTGTTTTTTCTGCATAAGAGAAGGAAGGTGTTCTTCTCACCATGGTATCCAGTCATACAGACTGTTGGCAGGGGTAGGCTGAAGATTTGTTGTCTAAGAGGGAGGGAGAGGACTGTCTTTCACAAAGATTGTGCTTAATCATTGAGCGTGTGAATCCAGAATATGAGCCAGGCCTGGGTATAGCCTTCAGACAGCTGTAAAGTGAAGGAATGCTGCCAAAAATATGCATTTGTGGTGATGGTTTCTTTTAGTGGTAAAAATCTCATTATTCACCAAATGATTGGTTTTTACAAGTGAAAGCTTTGTTAACTCTCTACTTCTTGTATCTACTTCTTGTACATCTAGCAATGTAAAGGAAAAAACTATCTAAAGAATAGTGCAATTTTGACTATGAACCATGTAACCACTGCTCCCTTATTTTTTTAGGGCTCTATACAGACATAACAAAACAGTCATACAGATACAAAATTGTAGATTATGTAGTCTACATAAAAAGGCTGTTGCCAAACTGTATTATTTTTCCCACGGCAAAACCAAGGAGAAGCAATTGTTGCTTTAAAATCCTTTGAACGTCAGGATTGTAATTGGTAGATTGGTATCTTATATGCCAGCACCTTTCTGAATCTGTGATCTAGGCATTGGTAATGGCACGAGAATAGTCCTGAGAACAGTCAGAAAGGGCTGATAATTTAATCTGGGAGAATAATTGCATGATGGCTGAGGGGTGAAATGTGTGGTTAGGATGTGCAAAGAATATGCTCTTATCGCTGGATCTGAGTGCATTAGAAAAGTAGCTGCATTACCATGAACAGTCTTTTTCTGCATTTTTCTCTCTACAAAATAAATAATATAATTCAGGTAGTTTTTGCTGGATAGTTTTTATACTTTTCTGAGAGTGAGGAGATAGAGGAAGAAAATGGTGTAGTAGAAAATCACTATAGGGAACACCTCCTGTAGGGTGACCCATTTGCCAAACTCACTGGTATATATATGACTGTATTTTCTTAAATTTCTTAAAAATTGTGTATACCATACTCTTCAAACTTCCAAAAAGCAGCCATTTTGTTTTTCTTTGTACACTGTTGAGCAACTTGTACATTATACATCAATTCTCTCCCAAAAAAAGGAGTAAGGCTTTTATTCAGTAAATAGTTCAGTTGCACCTAATAATAATACAAGAACTCAGCAGCAAGATAAAAAAAATAAGCTGTCAGTTATGTGTGTCAGTTAAGGAAGGAATTAATTCTAGAGCAAATAAATTATTATAAAGACAGTAGAGAAAAGCAAGCAATATTTGATACATATTTTACAAGATCTTTTTTTTTTATTTTGTCAATAAATGCAGGTTTCTACCTATATATGCAGACATACATAAATATGTCTATTCATATTTATATGAATTTTTGTAAGAGTTTATTGTGTATTTTGTTTCAATTAAAAAAAGCCCTCCTGGATCGATGAGCTTAACTCTTCTCTGTCAACACAGCATGACTGGTTGCTTAATTCACATGGTTTCGTTCCTGAATTGGAAAGGTAATCGGACCTTTGTGTGCAAGAAGCAATAATATGCCAGCAATATCCTTTTTTTGGCTAATCAATCTTGTAAAAATTAATCATTAGTGCACATGAGCCTGGAAAGTTTAAGTAGGAGGCTGAATATACAGAACTGGTGAGTAACTGGGACTCTACACAACAATGAATCAGCTATCTCGTAGTTTCAATGTAACAGTAATTTTAGTAGTTTTTTTAAATTACTCAGAATTTTGAGCCTATGGAAAGTTGGAAAAGATCCAAGAAGTTGAAACTGTCTCTGATAGAAACTACTTAGGATATAAACTATCCTTGTTAGCTACTTACAGGCAAATCCAACCTAAGAGTAAGCATCCAATATGTAAATCTATATTGTAGTGAATTAATAGCTGTATTACAAATGAGCTTCAGCTACCTGTATTTCCTGTGAATGTTATTGGGAATCTATCTCAGGGCAGGTTTCTTACTAGCACACCGTTAATTTGAGCCATTCTGGGGAATAGTTTGAAATACACTGCTTGTCTGTGTTTCCTCAGCCCTGTTGTGCATAGATTCTGTTTCCCATCCCTCCCTGTCTCTCCTCTGCATTCAAGAGTGGCATTTCATGTTTTATATTCCAAAATAGGCAGCGCTGGGGAACACGCGTCATGCTTGTTCCATAACAGGTTTGCACAATACTGAACAATATTGATGTCAGAAGAGAGTAAAGTATGAAAAAAATCACGCTACTTAAGAAGCAGAATGGGGCTCTGGGAGAGGGTTTCCATTTACGTCCCCGGGCACCAGCAGTTCATGGGGATGGACAGAGCTGGTGCACACGGGTTAGTAGCGGTTCCTGGAAACGCTCCTAGACTGCAGCTGGGGGCTCAGGTTGCAGTGGAAAGACAGAGGAGACTTGTCATAAGTGATGGTTCAGAGAATTAGAATAGTTTATTAGCTGTGATGGTTGTATCTCAAGCAAAAACATGCTGTAAAAGAATGGAGCTAATAAGTGGTGCCAGAGGGCTGCTCATAAGATTTATACATCTATAGTTAATCCCTTCCTCCCCTTGACCCCGCCCCATAAAATAATTTAAAGATGTATCTGGAAAAAAGATTTGCCTTTTTTTATTTTTTTTCCCTCAGAGTGGTCAGCTGTAGAATTGATATTACATAAGGTCGGGTGAATTTGGCACTTCCCTGTGCTTATCAAAATCATCCATGCATTTCGGCTCCGAAAAGGCATATTTAATGTTACCAGGTAGAGAATAGATCTGTTTCTAAATCAAGAGGGTTAGGCTTTTAGCCTATTGCTAAAATTGCATCAATCTCTTATATATATAAAATACTCATTAATATAAAAAGAGACAGTAAAAAGTGCTAGCAATGTTCCTTCTTGGTTGCTAGTTTTAAACATCTACAGTATGGTCTTTCTTTACAATTTATTGCCTTCGTTTTCCATTTTTACTTTCCTGGCTTCCAGTTGCTAGAATTTCAAATATTTCTAAATGGGAAATTTGAAAAAAAAATCTGCCAGACAGCCTGTACATATATTTCCATATCTACAGTTTTGCATCGTCATGCGACTGCTTCCTTGTTTATCAATGAACCTCAAATCTCTCCTAGTCTGTTTGCTTTTAGTAGACTATTAAATACTTATTGCTAAATTGAAGTTATTTGAACTGATTATATCAAAATCCACACAAATGTTTCAGATTGTCAAAGCTAAGTAAAAAGTTGATAGAGGAAATACAACTGCAGCAGTTTTGAAAGGCTTGTTTTCTTCTTGTTTTGCATAACAGATGCTTAGGCGGGTTCATTACCCAGATCGCTCTGGTAAGAGATAAGGTCTAATGGTTTCCCTGCCTCCTTCTTTTCCTCCTCTCTTTTTATATAGTTTTCTGGAAGGATTCAAACAGGAGCCCGGGTAGTCAAGCTCATGGGGCAGTGCTGACCTTTGCACGCAATCTGTTACAGCAAACGAACATCCTGTCTGAACACAGAGAGAATCTGTGAAAGTAGCTGAGAAGGATGTTCTCCTCCAGTCCTCAGTTCTCTCTCTTGGCCAGGATATGATTCTATGGCTATACTCGCACTAACAAAAAAAAGCTGGTATTTGAATATATTATCACTGTTGAGATTTTGTGACTTTAATAGCCCATATTGTCTCTGCTAGGTGACAGATGAATCTTTTTTTCTTACCTCTTGAGCCGCATACACTGTTCCTTGGGTTGCTCCAAACACACTTCTGACAATATTAGGCAGAAAAGGTAAGGAATACACCTTCAATTTAGCTAACTACTCTCCAAAGGGAAAGTAGTAACAGAGGTTACTTGTGGAACTTGTCACATCCTTGGTAATTTTCCCTCAGCCTGAGAAGCAGAGCAGTAAGTGTTGCAACCAAATACTTCCTAAACACCAGGCAGCATGGTCTTATACTGACAAAAAGTTTTCTGTTGTTGGGTTTCACAAATGTTGTTTGCCTGACATCATGTTTGTCATGGAGGTACCTGAGAATCATCATCATCAAATGTAACTTGCATCAAAGTTGCTGTTGATACTCCAAGAGACAGCTTGAATTTCTACAACTTTGCAGGGAACATTGGGAGAGCATAGAATATCTATGCCTTCTAATGCAGATATGAATCAAAAGTGCACTTTGCCAAATTATAAAGGGAATTTGATGGCCAAGGTAAGGTAAAGATAGAGAGAAAGAAAGGAGATGGGAAGAAAAGCGGGAAGGGAGAAACAGGTCTTTAAATTCCTTTTAAAAAAGAAAAGAGAGAAGAAAATGTATGAGGGAAAGAAGACAGACATCTGGTTAGAGAAAGGCTGATGAAAAGAAAAATGCCATCTAGGTGCCCTTCAAATAAAGACAATGTAATGTTTTTGAAAAGAAAAGAGTTTGCTGACAGTATATTTTATTTGTCCACATGTGATCTCTGATGATGTTCACCAATTTATGGCTTGAGAAATTCTCTGTTGAGAGACAAGAATGAGAGAGTAAATATTTAGTTCATTTTGGAAAAAAAAACCCTGTCTTCAGTAATTTATTACAAATGAACTATAAACCTTTTTCAGTTTAAGTGTCTTGATTGCAATGCCTTGATGCATTTCTTGATTAATCTGGAAAATGTTCTGATAATATTTATTTCCAAGTGATATAAATATTTTACCTGTGTTTTGGAAATCTTTTTAAAAAGACAGCTTTCCTTAGGGTTAGTTAGTAAACCACCAAAGCTATGCTAATCCGTTTTCTTTGGCTTCAGACAAATTATACAACATATTTGGTCTTTGCTCTCTGAAGTGATCAGATTGTGTCCTTCTGCAGGCCAAATTCTCTCCTATCTTACATCTGAATGACTGTAAAAGAAGAGAGAAGTCTAATGAAAAATGACAATATTAGTTAACATGAAAGCCAGGACAATACAGAGCAGAACTACTAAGCCACTTGTTATTTATGAAAAAAATTTTATATGTATGTGTGTTTGTATACATATATATGCATGTGTGTGTTTGTTCATAAAAAGGAAGAACGCATAAATGAGTGATGAAAAACTATTTACTGCTAACCGTTCACTTGCTATAGTTCCAGATGATCACCTGCTTCATTACTGTACAGAACATTAAGAGAACTTATTGTATTATAGTTAGTAGAAACAAAACATTTAACATGAAATCAAGGAACATCGTGTGGATGTCTTATAAGCCTTTAATTTTTGGAACATCAGTGATTTTTCCATTAAAAAAGGCTTGATTTCACAGTTGTGAATACTAAATAAACACATACTTTAGAAACAGGGGCTTGCCAAAACTGGACCCGGCTATATATTATTTTCCTTTATATCCAGTGTAGGCAGGTTGCTTCCTTTTTTAAGTACAATTATGGGAAGTTTATATTTTGGTTGTTACATTGTAATTCTTTTTATATAAAAAAGTATTTATTTCCCAAACAGTCCTATTGCAGTTTATTGCATGCTTTTGCTCAATTCAGATGTGACATTCCAAGAAAGGTGACTTGTTTTGAGTTTTTGGGTAAGGAAATTTTTATTCAGTGCATTAAGATTAACAGGTTAGATGTATATTTACACAATGTCTAGTAATAATGCCTGCAGAATGAAAGTTAAGATGTACTTTCTCCAGTTGCTTCCTCCAGAATCCCTTATTTCTTAATTGTCTCTGTTAGTCATCAGTTCATCAATTTTCATCTGGGATTTTTACTCAGCAAAATAATTAGTCATGAAAAGTCTGGAGGCCACAACAGGGAAACAGATTATTGCCTAGAGAATTTTCAGTAGGATGTCAAGTTTAGACCTTTGGGGTTTTTCACAAAGCAATTGCATCACCGTTCCTCTGAAGCATCTTGTTCCTTTTTGTTTGCTGCTTGGGGCTGCCTTCCCAGTTTTCTTGTCTCTTGCATAGAACTGGAATATCCATACCGTTTATGAAAGTGATTTTTTGGCAGGACGATGCTGCAGCGACATGACTGTTTGCTTAGTTAAAGGGAGGAAAGTGCTTCACATGGAAAAGAGCTGAAGTTGATACCAACTATATGTCACAGTAAAAAGATACTTTTAAAGACAGACCTCCTTTCTTTCACAGTTCAAAATTAGGACTGCATGTTATTTTTTTCATTTTCTTTGACCCAGAAGTATATTTTTTCTTGTATTTTCTTCTGTTAGAAATCTTTTAGTCACTGTGCTTCTGTATTGTTGCATCACATCATGAAGATATTGCAACTTGGTCTTCAGGGAGAAGCTTGACCCCCTTAATTAATGAAGATTACACAGAAATTAGAGTACAGCCTTGATTAGCTGAATGTCATGGAGGTCACTGAATAATTTCAGATGCTTGAGAGAGTTTTCCATAACTTAATAGACGTCATGACCCTGTTTTAGTTAAAGCGGAAGTTTGAGTAACAGATCGAGGGGCACAGTTTTCCGAGCGACTTACATGAACCATTGTAAAACACAAAAGTGTGTCCTGTGGGATGGATAGATATTTTCTTAAAGAAGCAGTTACCTTCAGTTTTAAATAACAGAACTATCATCTAGTATGTCTTTGAACACTCTTCTCATTTATTTTACAGCTCTAGCGTTCCACCAATATAATTAGTGCATGGAGTAATTAGACATATGGATCTAATGAAAATCAGATGACTCTTTGGAAAACATAACTAAATTTTATTTTCTTAATTAAATTTAAATTTAATGTTATTCCAAAAGCAGAGAATTGTCAATGCCAATTAATGCCATGTAGCTGATTCCTTATTAAGAGGTCATTGCCAAATAATTAATCATTGACTGGATATGTAGTTTTATCTATTCTGTTAATAAAAGGCTGATAACTTTCTGGGAGAAAAAATCTAGGAATACAGATCTTTTCTAAAATCATGACTGATCACCTCTAAAATCATGCAAGTCTAACAAACCTGTGACAGGTCACACAAAGGTCACGAGAACTGTTAATTCTTGAAAGAAATATTAGAAGAATATTTCCTATTTATGACAAATATGATATTTTGTGTGTGAATAATGCTTCATACTTAATTGATTTAAAGCAATTTATGTTTTGTACAGGAATAAAATTCAAGCTAAGATGAGATTTCTGTACTTGTTTTTCTATTCTGAAATAAATATGTTATTTTCATGGTGTTCATAGACTTTATGGTTAATGAAGGAAAAATTTCCACCAAACAGTGGCAGATAACTAGCAGGCAACCTTCTGAGGGCTATTTTGACTTTGTGAGCAAGCTGTTATCATAACTAGTTAAGGCCTCTAAAGGGAACAACAAGATTGCCTAAAGAATATTTCGAGGGCGATGATTTCTAATCAAGCAGCTACAAGAGAGCAGGATGCTCTGGGCACCAAACCAGGGAGTGAAAAACATGCTTCTGAAGTGTATGGTCTATCTGTTTGTAAGATAGAAAAACGTTTTAACTTAATTGGATTTAGGTAGCGGTATCAAGGCTAATCTAAAATAACTTTCACAGAGAGCATATAGGGTATCCAATACATAGGCAATATGACCTGGAGAATTTCAGAGGAGTTTAGGGACCTTTGGAGAGCAGACCCTTGCGAAGTCAGCAGTACTCAGGTATTAACCCTGAGGGCATGAGCGGCCCTTGCTAGCCCTAGGATCTGCCCCCACTCCTATCTGTGGGCCCTAAGTGGAAGAGTTATTTTAATTTGTAATTCAATACTCTGTGTGATTCATAGGTTTTAAGAGTAATGATTAGTAGCTCTGTAGTTGTGTGCAATAGTGCGTGCAATGATACAATTATAAATTAAAAAGTGTTGTGTTTACTAATTGATTAGGTTATGGATTCATTCATCAATTTATTTGTTTTTGTAGTAGTTTGCTGCTTCTAATAAAATAGATTAAAGCCTCAATCAGATCTCTCTCCAATTTGCAGTCTAGAAGGGGAAGAATCAGACACAGTAACAGTCTTAGTCAACTGTTGAAGAGCTTTTTTTTTTCTTTTTTGTTACTGATGGTTACAAATTACAGTATAGGACAAAGAACATCATGAAGTATTGGATTTACTACTCTTCGCATATGTTGATTGTAACTGTGAACCCCAGGAAGAATGGAAATGTGGAGTTGCCTCCTTTAGTTCAGATCAAGATCTTTCTCATGCTCATCTCAAAGAGAGGGTTCAAAAGTGGCTCTGAACATTGTATTCTTCATTTACTTAGCAAGTACAATGTTATACTAAAGCTATTTGTCAGTTAGAGGTATACTTTGACCTTCAAGGTATTCTATGCTTCTTGAATTTTATATTTTTTATTATTTGGTCTCCTGTGGCTTCAAAGAGCATTTTGCACTGAATTTTCTAGATCCTTTGAGGCATTGTGCTTTGATAGTTTGCTCTGGGCATCCATGTCTTCCATCTTTCTTTGTGCATTGAGAAATTTGCATATTCTCTCCCTTTGAGAAAAACTGAAGATAGATGTGAACCTAATACTTGGATTTTAAACTTAACACATGTATTGCCAACCAGATTTAATATGTGAAAGAGTAAGTGCATGTGCCCTGCATGTATTTGTGTTTAGCTGTTATTCAGTGGTGCGGTAACTACAGTCAATATCCAATTATCCATCAGAAATATCTCACTGTAAATTTATTGCTTAAATGTACATGCCTTCATGGGAAAAAAAAGTTACGAACATTTAGTCTGAGTGAAACTTATTGATTTCAATTTTACCATGAACTTTCAAATGATTTTTCAGTAGTTAGCTTTCTTCACAGTAACGCTTGTGAAAAGTGACAGTCTCATTAGTGTTTATTCAGATGTATTCTTGTCAAAATTGACTCTAGATCTTACGGATTATGAAGTTTGATTTTTAAACCGTGGTCAGTGGCCACCGTTATTAAATAATCAAGGGAACAGGTGAAAATAAGTACTTTTTTAATATTCAAGCATCTGGGTTGCTGGGAAGTTATAAATTTTTGTTCATCAATTTAAGCATATAAAAACCTTGAGTGGTGATAGACGGGCATCACTATTTTAAAAATTACAGTAGATAGAGAAATGAATTCTAATTTTGTTTCACTTTTATTCTCTGCATAAGGTGCATTTACAGAAAATCTGTTTTTGTCATAACCTGTTCATGCTAATAGCGTTTTGAATTCTTGAAGATTTTGATTAAGATTGTCTTAATCATGAAGAAAGATCAAGACATATTAGAGAGAGGAACAGTAATGTAGTATTTAAAAATATGCAATCTAGGTATCATCTTCTCCAGTTCTTTAATGACTGATCAATATTGTTTCTGCTGCTACTGTTTACACATTATGTAAAAAATGAGGGAGCTTTAATGTCAAGTTTGCCCTGGCAATACTGCTGTTTTATGTGGTCACTAATAGCTTCCAGAGAGTTGAAGACGTTGAAAGCCATTTTGAGCTCACAGTCTGTGACCTCCAGGTATATCTGCTTAATGTTGCTTGTATACATAATTCCTATATGCAAATATTTAAAGCTGGCATTATATCTTTCATAAAACTTTTACAGCTCTGAACTTTTTCACCTTTCTGTTGCTTTGTTGCATTCTGAGTGTTAACCTTTTATACGTGTAGATAAAATTGAGAAAAATAGAGCAAGAATTAGGAAATTTTGGGCTGCTTAGATAGGTAGTGTTGTTCCTGGAAATGTTGGCATACTCTTATTGAATAGGAAATAAAGCAATTTCTGCCCCAAAAGATCTTTAAAGTTAATAATTAACAATTTCACAGTCATATCCACTGTAAACATGTTCTGTGCTAATTGTTGAACATAGATTTGTTAGTAGACTAACAAAAAGGAAGCGATCCGTAGACTAATAAAAAGGAAGTGACCCATTTTAATTACCTTAAAGAATTCTGTCATTTATTTTCAGTCTAAAGAAAAACAAAATAAAACAAACTTTTCTTGTTAGCTTACAGTTCTTGTACTTTAAATATTACTTCTCTCTATGGATGATTCTCATTTCAGTTACAGTCTTTGGGTAACATATTCTTTCATTAAGACAATGAAGAGTGTTTCTCCAGGGTCTGGGTAATAAATTATTTAAAAATTGCAAGCAGCAGTAACTGTATTTTAGTCTATTTCAGCTTTCTGACAATGTCAATTGCCCAAAACAAGGGCATAAAATAAAAAATAGTGTTGACAGTATGTTTTTATATGGAACTCATCGATCAGTTTGTATTTTTTATTGTGCCCTTTATGCTAAAAACTGACAGTATGACATATGGAAGCCTTGCCAAAATTCAAACCAAATGCATATATATAATCAGTTTAGTGAAGAATCTAACTGAGATTTATACGATTGACCACTTCTTCCAGATTCAACTCCTACTTTCAGAAAACAGGCAAATAAACAAAATGGAAGTGACTTCTTGGACTCTCAGCTGTATTTTCATCTGATGAGTAATGCCTATGAACTTGTACAGAAAGGGCAGTAATCATTGCAAACAAAGTAAAATTATTTTTGAAGAATTTGCTGATTTTGAGGGTTAACCTGTATCCCAGAAATATTGACTGCATAATAGCTTTACAGCAAGGGTAGTTTGCTAAGGTGTCATTACAAAGGCAAACCATGCCAAACCATAATGCTGATGTACCATTAGGTGATTCACATTATAGTAATAATCCAATATTATATGGCTTCAGCCTTGAAGGGTCCTAGATGGGGTTTATTCCTGAATAAGGAACTGCAGGAATCAAGTAGATGGTGTTATGACTATTTGACTCTTGAGTTCAGTAAATCTAATAAATCTGTAGTGAAGACCTTATTTTCATTGCTTTCAGATATATTTGACAGCCCTACCCCCACCACTTTGTTTTTCCAAAATGAAAATTTTAGAAGCGAACTGAGTTACTCTGAGTCATCCTTAAGGAAACCTCAGGAATAGTTAAATAGCTAGTAGGAAAAAATACTTATTTTAAATCAAAAACTGCAGTTCTCAGTATCCTTCTTTTGCCAACAAGTCTCTCTGATCTTTTGCCTGTAGTATTTTTTTGAAGAAAGATGTCACAAAAAGAAATTGCAGTGGTAATTTGTTTTTTAAAAAAAAGGCAGAAAGGAAAGCAGGAAAGATTTCCTTAACAAAGTAGTGCTTATTAGTTTGCTGGAATTCAGGTCCAATTAATAGATGTTTTTAACTCTCTGGAATTATTTGCCTTTTCCAGAAAACTCTCCATTTTTAGTCTGTTTAAGCTCATTCTATTTTACTTAAATCCTCAAAATGGTTTGTTTTGTTAAGTCCATTGTGTTTGTCATTCAGATATTAATTGGAAAGCAGTCTCTTCTGCAAATAGAGACCTTGAATTTCTGGAGTAATGAATGTGTCACCTAGATACTGCAAGTTTATCAATCTGTTTCCTACCTTACAGACCTTTTTCTCTAGCACACATTTCCATCCCTGCTAGAACAGCTAGAAATGCTGTATCCTTGCAGCTCCCTTGGATATAACCCATACCAGTATTGCATTGAATATTTCTTCCACTTGTGATGGAGGCTTATAGCTTTTCAATATGATTTATGAAATTGTTATCCTGGAATTCGTCATTTAGTCTAATGCCTTTTCTATTTTGAAGTAATTGCTATTTATAGTTCTATTTTCCTTTGAGTGCTTTTTGTGGAAGAGTATGACAATAAATTGTCCTTTGGTTGGTACTCTGTCCATTTACTTACCTTTCTTTGAAATTAATTTCCTATTGATGTTCTTTGATATTGATATCCTATCTATTAGGATCATTATCTAGGTGATCTACATGTACATAGATCAAATGGATCTTCTCTGTTGGTTCTCCACTGAGGTTTAGAAGTGGAGAGAAGTTTTGAACTCTGCCTAGAGGTCTTTACCATGGTAATTACAAGTATCATTACAGATTTTACAAGATCATTTCCTTAAAGAGTATCATATATGCTTTGTTTAATGCCATACTGTTCTTTGTTTTAATACTTCCAGCAGCATATCTGCTTGTTAGGATCTCATTGGTTTTAATTATATTACTTTAAGGTTTTAAAATTTCTGGTAGTTACTCAAGTAATTGAATCATCTTCCCTCTCGTGGTTATCATAGGCTTCTATTTCCTACCTATTTTATCGGATGAGACTTTGATTATCTAGTAGTTATCTTATTTCTCTATTCCTAGACTTATTTTAAGTCTTTATTTTAGATCTGTTTTTCCTTGCTAGTCTTTTCATGCCCCACAGTGTGTTCTCATCCACGTACCTGTAAGAAAGGCAAGAGCAGGAGTTCCCCAGGTGTCTTTACTCCTCTCAGGTCTCTCAGTCTCTCTTGAGGCTGAACATCAGTATCAATACATATTATAGTTTACTCATTCTCATTCTGTTATAACCCTTACTTATGACCCTTTTTGAAATCGACAAAATCTAAATGGTCAGTAGCTTAGTGCAGCTTTTTGAGAAAGTGTTTTAGCAGTTCTCCTGTCCACAAGGCAAGGCTGACAGAGCAGCTGAAGGTTTGATTGCCAGCCTGCTAACTGGCAAACCTGAAAGTACCCAAAAGGAGGAATAGAACAAAGATGCCTTTGAGTAGAGGAGACTTACTTGCCAATACATCTACTAATTTCTGATTTGTTTTTATTTTTTTCTGTTTTGTTAAGGAGATTTTATAGCGTGAAGTAGAATACATGTGAAAAGTGAGTAATTTTCTGTCTTAGGATATTACTCTATATGCCTGTACATTTGTGTCTGAGAAGAAAAGCTTCTTAAGATCAGATGATGCAATTTTGCTCCTGGAGAACTAGCTAGTGCTTAAGTGCATGTAAGTTGCAGCAATCAAAATGTATGATTATGGAGTCTTTTGAATAAGCAAGTAGAACTGAAGGCTGAAATCTATTGTAACAGAAATATATATAGTGCAGAGATTTGCTGTCAAATGTAATTCTTCTATGTGAAGAAACACAACATGTTGTTTTAATATTTTCTTCTGTAACCAAATTGA
Organism: Crypturellus tataupa; assembly: GCA_034781795.1. Lineage (NCBI taxonomy): Eukaryota > Metazoa > Chordata > Aves > Tinamiformes > Tinamidae > Crypturellus > Crypturellus tataupa. The sequence continues at coordinate 35,679 of JAWLRI010000225.1, forward strand.
TGCATTATTAATATCTGACAATGTCATACGATATTTTCCAGTGTTAAAACAGAAAAGACACTAAGTGCTTAATAAACACCAAAACTCTATCTTATTAATTAACTGTGCAGCCTAAGATCTTATAACTTCTTTTCAAACTGGATAAAGGGAGTTTTACTCTTTTCTCTACCCAAACTATGAAGAAATGCTGGGATAATGGCATGACATTGGGATTTTAAGCCTGAGTGACTTTGGATAACGTGCTATAAGCATCTTTGAGAAATGTATCCAGTCTTAATTTAGAAGTAACAGTATGTGCAGAAACACCACTTTATGGCAAGTTGCCCCTTCAAATGTGCAGAAGGTTCTTTGGTTCTTATTAGAAATTGCCTAATCTTTTTTTTCCAATAATCAGTTCTTTGTTGTCTATTAAATTGGAATCCATTAGCAACTGAAGTCCATTTTCTTCCTGCAAAAATCCTTCTCTGCTGTTAAATTTTGTGTTTCTTTGTGCTAGGGCACAAGATTTGACCTAACTGCAAGTTCCTCATTGCAAAACATTTCTGCAACCTTGGACTTATTTAGGCATATATATTTTTTTAACTCACTCTTAGGAACATGATATTTCATCCTACTTATGAGATTACACATAGGAAAAGGGAGAAGCATGAAGAAAAGAAAAAAAAAATAAGGTGATTAAAAGAAAGAAAAATAAGATGATTTAATCTCCTATATCTCTCATTAATTATTTTTCTTTTAAAATACAGCATCTGCCTAAGAATTCACTGACTTACATGTCCTTTTGGATCTCTAGATCCAAATGGAGATGGGATTTTCTAGAAGATGGTACCTCATTCTTTAATATTTCCCCACATTCAGTCTTCCTGACATAATGTAACTTAGCTATATTCTGACATTTTATTTGAAATGGCTTCACTATGAAAAGAAACCCAATATTTCTTTATTGTCACATGAGACATTTGTCATTGTGAAATGAGGCATTTCATGTCACCCACAAATACTTCTTACCAGAAGTATTGTTCTATCTTTTCATTTTCTTCTAGAGCTTTAACAAAAAATAGAGTTGTCGCCAAATATAACACGTGTCATTCACGAAGTGGTCCGTGATTGGCAGTCTGGTGAAGAGGCATAAAATAAGGATTTCAGGGTGTGTTTGTTGTATCACAGAAGCTCTATTATTACTTTGTTGTTTAAAAGCAATAATGTAGCACCTCTACCATGGCCAATCCGTCCTATTAAAATATCTGAATCATCTGTATGAGTTGTGTTTACATCTGCTTTTATATCAGCATGGGGTATAGTAAATGTTGTAAATTGAAAATTTTTTTTGTTGCTTTCATGAAACTATAACAATCATCTGGGGTGGTTAATTCTTCAGCTTTGCTTAGCACAGACCTCTCTCACTCCCCAGGATTCTAGAACAATATTTAAGGTACTAATTAAATGTAAATGAAAGCAGATTTTATGACACTTGAACTACACAAGTTCCAAGAGCAGATAAAAAAATCGTCAAAATCCTTGATTATGAAACTGATGTATAGAAGATACACAGGCCATCAAAATGGCCATCAGAGAGCTTATAGGTTTCTCCTCCGTTTCCCTCCACTCCTGTTGCTGCTCTGTAGTTCTCGCACACCTGAGGGGAGGAAAAAAATAAAAAAGAGCAGTCATTTCAAAATCACTGCACTCTTTCCTCTGCAAAATAGCTTTAGAGAAATAACATTTAGGAGTGCTCAAACATCAGCTCTTCCGGGAATACTCAAGCATAAAACGTTGAAGTGAATTTGAAATTTCCATCACCATTAGCATTCTGTGATAGGAGTAAATGACAGGTAAAGTGAAGTTTTCAATACTGCTGTCTTCAGTGCTTGAAGTTACACAAGCAAAAAAATCTCTCCTACAGATACTTACCTTGCCTATACACTAGTGAGGTATGGAAGAAGACAGGCAGTTCCATTTATTTCTGTTATTGTCTTGTTATAATTTAATCTGCTCATGATGACAGGTAATGCAGGGTATTAAGGGGTAACTATACCCTCTTTTTTTTTCCAATGCATGAGTTGAGCTTATGATTATGATTTTAATCCCTCTTTACAGTTGAAACTACCCTGCAAACAAATTAGCTATTATATATTACAAATAATTACTAAATCACCCAAATATCTCTTATTTGTTAAAGAGAAAACAGGAGCTGCAAAAACATGATAGCATGACAGATCTGTTAGACTGCATTGATGCTACACTGATTTACTGGTATTTTCATACTTATTTGCATTGTGAACTGCCTTCTGTGAGTGACACATTGAATGGATGACCTGACAGTGTAAACAAATTCCAACAGCAGCAGCCTTAGTCCTGCTGTGGTCTGGCTTATTGTTTGGCTTTGGGTAATAAGACATGCTCTAGTGAATCTCAGTTCCATCTTCAGTGATAAAATTAGCACAAACTCAGTTCGACTGCATGCAATATTTCAGTAAACATTTTGGCTGCTGAAACTATTGCTACCTGGTAATACAGTTTAGTTTATTTCATTGAATTTACAGACACAGGGTGGCATTCTGGTCAATGCCCACTAAAGCAGAAACCCCCCAGCTACCTGAATGTCACGGTAAAGCTGCTTTTAAACTGCACTGATGTGTTCCCAAATCTGAGTTTATTCAAAGGCCATAACCGCTTGGGTGTTAAAGGTGAAGAGTACAGATATCAGCAGAGAGGATTGCTGGTAAGCAGCACTACAGTTTGGAGGGGCCTGCTGGGGAGCTCAGAGTTATGAAAGATCTGTATGGGCCTCCTGAGTCTTTCCTGTGAGGTTTATTATTTTTATCTGATATAACTGTAATAGGTAAGATTGCTTTTCCTGCCTGCTTTCCCTTGTTCTTCTTGTTCTTCTAGTATTAGTATCCCATTTCCAGATAAGTCAATGGCAATGCTCCCTTTTGAGTCTGGATCAGTCTATTAAGGTGAAATTTGCTTCTGTGTAAGGTCTTTGGTATTAAGGCTCAAGATTTTAGTTCGGCAGTGAAATTGGAAGAAAGTATTGCAGTGTAAGGTGCAAAATATCCATAACTTGGTAGACAGATTCATTTGTACGATATTAAAAAACATTAAGATTTTAGTTTGTTTTCTAAGCCTACGGTTGTTCAGTAGCAGACTGAAAAAAAAGTTAAAGTTAATAATTATTTACAAATTACTTAAGTTTTACTTAGAAAAACACTGTAAGTATTATATGGGAAAGTGCTCTAGTAATTGCACAACTGCTGCATCATTTTGATGCCATGTGTACATAATGAAAAGAAAAAAACACTTATTTTTGCTTTTACTTCAAATTCCATGAATTTGCTAAACAAAGGCCACCTTTTAATCTGCTTTCAACCTCTGTGTGTGGTAGTGACACTATGTGGCTCCTGCATAAAGCCGATTAGTCCTTTCTGACAGGAGCATGAGGGAACCAACCTCAACATCACTGACCAGTAAATGCAGTATATAAATAACAAGTAGCAATCATGTTCTCAGAAGCAGTGGTGATGTATATGTTTAGTCTGCCTGTTTTCTTGGCAGGAGGTAGACTTTACCTTGATAAATAGTGAATTGAATCATGAACTGAAATCTGACTACAGGGCATAGAATCACAGGTTTCTTCCATTCAGTGATAAAACAAAACAATCTGGGACGAGTGGAAAGCAAAACAAAAATCATATTTCTGGCAATAAACACACAATGTTGGGGGTTAGTATATACATGTGAGTGCAGCTGCTGAATGCATCTGGCAGTCCTACCACTTCTTTTGGCTTCCTATTGCAGTGCGGTGAGTGCTTCCCTTCACACTGCAGCTCTGCCCCCATCCCTCTCTGCGCCTGCAGGGAGGATTGGGGCAGGACAACTCCTGCAAATACCTGCCAAAAAAAAAAAAAAAAAAAAAAAAAAAAAAAAAAAGGCAGATCACGCTCTTCTCTTCCTGCTTATGTTAGAACCCAAGTGAGCGCCGTCATCTGCTGATCACGTAGCAGGAAGAAGTGGGCTGGGCGGGTGCTTGTGCCAACTCTGAATTAGTGCTGAGCGTGATTTGTGCTTGGCTCTGCCATCAGCGAGAGTGTGGGCCGGCTGGCTCAGCAGCGAAGTGGCTGCCCTGCCAGGACAGTAGCTGAGTTAAACCTGCCCTGCGTTAAATGAAATCAGATGCTTCATCAGGCTAAATAAAATTTTAGTTGCTCTCAATCTAAAGAATCCCATTGCCTTCATAAAGCTCCAGTTCTGTTGCATAAAACTTTCTTTCCCTAATTAGGCTAGGTAATTATTATTCTAGCCTGCTAATGCTTGCTATTCAAACTGTAAGCAATATCAACATGCTAATTTCTGTAGTTTCTAGGTTTCACTCATTTTGCAGGGGTAGCACATTTTATTAATATGTGGCTTGGATATCTTTCTGCTTTCTGCTTGATTTTCAGTATTTTTTTATATAGTTTTTCACTATGGTGAATCTTCACTGAGTTCTCTGGGTTCTTTGTTTATTATTTCCCATTGATTTTTGAACTGCTTAAAAAAGCTAATGCACAGGAACTTCCTGTTCTCTACATGTTTTTGCAAATAGCAAATACGACTTTTTTTTTCCTTTCAGTCTGATTGGGTAAAATGTACCATGATCCCTAGTATGCATTAATGGCAGGCAAAACAAATGAGAGAATGTAATGTTTCTCTTCATATGCTTCTGAAAATGTTTCCCTAATAGTGGTAAACCTGCAGGCCTAAGTCATAGAAAAAAACAAAAGAAAACAAAAAACGTGATCTGACTTCATGACTGTAGTGTTAAGAATATGCAGTATGACAGCAGAAACCAAATCTTGTATTCCTATAGTTAGCAAAGAACAAAATCTGGTTTACCTATATGCGTACACACACACACATATATATTTATAATACTGTTGTTAGTAATATGTATTTTATTTCTAGTATAGAGTAATTCCAGGCCTGTTCCACAACTGCACCTGAATGATGGGCTCTTATCTTTCCTCAGTCAATCGGAGTCAGTGCTAAACTAAGGGATTAATCTTAAAGGAGTTAATTAAGTATTCAAACTTAGGGGGAGGCCGTTAAGGGAACGTAATCCATGTGCAAACATTAATATTTCATATCCAGAAGGTAAGATCATACCAGGAAATGAGGAAATTTATCCTAGCTGCCTGGCAGTGTAATAAACAGGGACTGCAAGTTCTCATTTCTGTGACTAAACAAGCACTAAGGATCTGGTATCGAGGAACGTAGGAAAATACTTCATAAAAGGCAAATTGTGTTCTCTTGCACAAGAAATAAGAAAGTGTAGCATTTGATTAAAAAAAAAAGATTCAGCTTTTATGAAAGGCTGAAATAAGAGAAATGTCATTTTCAAGCTTATTAAGTAAATTGTAAAACTAATTAAGTATGGAAATCAAAATAATTAAAAATAAATCAGCATTAATTGACAGCTGCCACTCTTTGTAATTTATTTTGTTGAGTCTAGCAATTGCATAGACTGAAGACAGCGGATAAAATGGCATTTCAGTTTTACAGCACTGTCTAGGAAGAATCCAAAGGGAAATGGCAGCACAGCACTCCCTGTGAATTCCCTGTCTTTGTCAACTCATGTATCAGTCAGAACATTTTTCTGACTTGCTGACCTTAAATTTTAAGCAGTACTTCCTATTTCACCATGATAATTTGCAAAGAATTGTTTCAATAAATTGTCTTAAAGTTGCTATGTCTTTGTTTTACAGTGCAATCTTGCTGACCTGGAATGGAACAAATATGTAAAAATGACATTCGCACCACTTAATTGGTATCATTGACATTTTTTTTTTTAATAATGCAGGAAAACCAATAGCAGCTCTTTGAGAGCACAGAGCCCTTGGAAACAGAGAAAGCATTTTTTAATTGAAATTACCGTGCTGTTTCTTTCTAGACTGGGCCAAACAAAATTAAAAGCACCTGACTATAGACTGCTTTACAAAATAAAAAAGTAAGGAGTCTTTTTTTTCATTTTTTGGGAAAGGCTGATGCAAGATTGCATCTCACAGGAGCCTAAATGTGAGGCTTGTCAGAAAACTCAAAACATATGTTAAATTAATGCATGGTGAAAGTAGACATGAACCAAATTCTAATGGGACTATCCAGAGAATGAATCTTCTCAAGTGCCTAAGGAAAACCTTGTGAATAACTGCAGTTCAAAACAAACCTTGATTGACTGCTCAGAGTATCAGCATGAGATGTTTGGGAATGCTCTTAGATCTGGAATGACCCATGCCAATTCAAAACCGTCTGTTGTGATAATGACAATCTACATTCTGTTGGGGTAGGAAATAGCAAGCAAAGGCCATCAGTTCCTATTAACTTTTGCAGTTATTTTGAATATGAATTTTTTAATGATTTGAGGCTCTTCTTATTATGTGCATACTCATTTAAATCTGACATTTCAGCAGGAGAAGTGCCAAACAAACTGAAGCTTATGTGCTGTTGGAAAACTGTTGCCTCTCTAAAGGTCATTATTTTATCTGGTAGGTAAAGGCTCTCTGAAGGAAGCATATATTGAGATAATGATACAGTGGAGAGACTTTTGAGATTCTTTCCTGCATCATCTTATCAGTGCTAATCAGGTTAGTTCAGAAGAACTTGCGGATGCCAGGTAGTATGACGAGAAAAAGAAATTGAGTGACTGAGAAGTGACCTATATAGCTAATTTACATGACAGTTCTGGGGCTGAGTTCAGAATAGAGTTCAGGATTCTTCACCTTCCAGCCTCATTCTGTAATCATTATTTTGAATTTATTTCTTCATAATATTATCATAGTGTAGTACAGTCTTTTATTTCTCTAAACACAAGTATCTACTTATGTCCTACAATACACTGATTGGTATAGTTATCTGCTATACCCATGTATATGTTTCCATGCCCTTCTATCTGAAGAAATATCAAAGGACACCAAATGCATAGACTGTTGAACCTTGTCTAAGAAAATGAGTTTGTAGTTATATTTACGTATGTTCTACACAGACGAGATTGCAAACTAATCTCAGATTCATTAGGTTGCAATAGACCTGTGGAGTTCATGTGGAGTCTGACCTCTAAACATCCCTAACTTTCAAGATGGAGAATGTTGCTCTGGACTTCACATTTAAAAATATGAAGTTTTTCCAAGAGATTCCATAGCCTCTTTGGGTAACTTGTTCTAGTACCTAGCCACTCTTGCTGCCTTTTTTTTTGTTTTTCTCCTCATTTATATCCATTGGGAACTTCACCTGCTGCAATTTCTGTTGTCTCTAATACTTTCACCATGCACCTCTGAAAAGGGGCTGATGCCCTCTAGCCGTCAGCAAGTAGGTAACTCACAGGTGTGCTGAAGTTGCTGATTGGTATCAGCCCTTGAGGAAGGGCCTAGTCATAATTAGCTAGCTGCTAGATGTGGAATTGTTGGCTGCCCAAAGGGCTAGACAGTTTTTCATCCACTTTTTAGCCTATCTGGTTTGCATATTTTGACTTCATATACAGGGAGACAATGAGAAATTGTATCAGAAGCCTTGCTAAAGTATGGGTACATGGTGTGCTCCGAGTTTCATCACTGTATCTAGATGTGTGACCAGCTGCCTTAATACTCCTAGCTCAATTCTTCTCTATTGTGGGTAGTACCTCTCTCCTCACAAACTTTGCAACCAGGTGCAGGAACCTGAGGAACACACTGCTAGTAATGATGGAGGCATTGAATATATCAGCTTTTTTCTATATCTTTCTTCATTTAGGTTGCCTCCTTTGTTCAGCAGACCACCATTTTCTCTGGTCTTCCTTTCTAGTGCTAATGGACTTGCCGAAGTCTTTCTTGTCATCCTTGTCATCCTTCATCAATTTTCATGAAGTTTTAGTTTGGCTTCCGTCATTCTGTCCTGTCATGCGCAGGGTGCTTCTTGAGGCTACTCAAGAAGAACACAGAAAGTTTGGAAACATTGTTTTGCCTTTGTCCTTGGTCAGGAGTTCCACATGCAGATAGAATCTCTTTGCCTGTCTGCACATGAGAAAGGGCTGAGAAAGGAAAATAGACTCCTACGTTAGTAAAAAAAAAAAAAAAAAATGTCAAATCTGCTGTGAGAGTGCTGCAGTGCTGGGTAGAATGATGAGGCCAGGTATGCCCTAAGTAGACAGAAGCTTAGAACACTTCTCCAGAGCTTTTAGTCTCTACAGTGCTAATGGTGGCTGATAACAGTGTTGTATATACAGGAGTGGAGATTCATCTCATTTATCTTTTGACATTTGAGCATAATAAATGACATAAAGTCATTTATTTTCCATTCATATTAACCAAGAGAAATGGGCACGTCTCAGGGTTCTAGGTAAGTCAGATGTTTTGCAGACTTGGAATATATGTATCAGTATCCGGGATTTTAGGGAGATGTTTCCCCTGTGATGTTTTTTGTAAATACCCAACTTCTCAAGTGGGTGATAATATGAAGGTGTGACTCTTTTTTTCTCTCTCTCTTTTTTTTTTTTTTTTTTTTTTATTTGTGGTGCTTTTGTTTTTTTACTGGTAAATTCAAATGTCTCTCCTCATTGTTGTGTGGGAATCTTATCCGGCTGTAAATAAATGTTCAAAACTCTCAAGGCAAGTAGATTGTTCCCAAAGCCATTTTAATATCTCATTATTTTTAGAACGGTTTAATGATTATTTTTTGGGAATCATTAGTGCGTATTCCAACTGTGCATCATATCTCAGATACTTATAATTCATATCTGATAGAATATGAAGTTTTCTGTAGAGTTTTACATATGAGTTTTAGAACATATTTCTTAAGTAAAATTGGAGGAAAAAGGTGGCACAGAGTAGTGAATTTTGTACAGAAAATTTTAGGGAACAGTCAAGCCTTCAACTTTTGCTCCTGAAATACTTAAAGGTAGAATGCAGAAGCCTGAATGAAAGACTAATGTGGTAATTAAATTCATAAGATAAATTAAGAGCTGTTGTTTTTAATCATCATATCTCTATACCATGTCATCATATCTCTACACCAATACAAAAAAAAATTGTCATATCTCATTCACTTTTCCCACGCACCATGATCTATGTGCGTTTTTTTGAAACATCTTATTTCAAACAGCTTCTGTCTCAAGAAGTGCAGATACTTATAGTTAAGAAAAAAGATTAATTTTAAATGTTACCTCTGTTTTTAGGTAACATGGTCAGATTATGTTGTATGACTCTTGTCTTTTGTTTGCTGTATGTGATTTTACTTTTATGGTGCTAAGTACACAGGGACAGGATGTAAAATATTGCAGGCTACCAGTGTAGTGACTCTACGTGCGTTGTGTGCATGTGTGTGTACGTATGTGTAAATATTTCTGCTTACCAATGAGGCAGTATTCTCCAGAGTAAGACTTGGTCTGTGGAAGGACCCTTCTTTTGCCTGACTATAGAGAAGGCCAGGAAGGTTACGTCCCTAACCTTAAAGTAGCCTAACTTAGCAAGCTTTGCAGAAAAGCCTCTGTGACAGGGTTCTCATTTTCCTTTTTCCTCATTCAGGTACAATCACAAGTGATAAAGATTCAGATTGTATCATGGCTTGTTCCAGCATAAATGTCCTTAAGTCTTATGCAGATGAATAAACATTAACTTCTATTGTTTGAATGTAGCCTAGAGTGCTTGTATTTTGTTTTCCCTAGAACACACTTGTGTCTGTAAAGATTGAGAGTAAAATTTTATCTTACAATTGTGTTGAACTATTTGGCTGAGAATAGATGAAGCTTTCTGTTTTTCAAATTCTTTTGTCAAATGCTACAAAATCTGGAAAGTACTGAAAGATTAAAAACAAAATATGTAGTTTAAAGATGAAGGTGGGAATTTTAAGTGTACTACTATTTAGAAAAAGGAGTGTGTGACCAAAAAAGTTGATTGTCATGGACTGAACTGAGATGTGGAGTGGAAATTGACCGTATTGGAGTTGGTGGCAAATCACACAACAGTTCACAACAGTAAAAACCCAGTGTTTAATCTTACAATTAAATGTATGAAATAGAAAGTATTTGTAAAAGGAAATCTATTTTAAAAAAAGATGTTGTGAAAAATCTTGCTTTGGAAACAAAATTAATACTAAAAAAGCAAATTACAAGAGAAAAGAAAGCAAATTTTACCCATCAAAATTTCCTATTCTAGAAGCAAAGAGATAAGGTATATGGAAAGCACTTAAGCATTGTCTGTAGAATATACAAGGTCTGTGATCAATAGTTGAAAACTAAGAATGTTATAGTATTAATGGTATTAATGTTAGAAGAACAGAAATATACGATGATAAATTATAATATATAATTATTCATATACCTTTATCTTATTTCAGATATCATTCTGTCACCTTCTTCTCTCTTTTGGGATCCTCTTATAGCTGTCCAGTTGTAATCAATCTTTTTTTCCCGCTCTTTTCACTATTGACAGGTTCATGGAGTTTTTGATCTAATGGCATAATCTTGAATCTGTTGATTACACTAAGAACTCACTTAAGATGAATAATAGCTCAAATGTCAAGGCCTGAGTCCTTATCAGTAGCTGTCTATCTTCTGCAACGCCTCAAAGAAAAGAGAGTTTGGGCAGTTGATTTTTAAAAGTTCATCTGGGAACATATCTGGCATGAGTATCAGAATGATCTGATCGTTTTTGATAGATTTGAAAGCTTGCCTCAAAGATGTGACTGCAGTTGGCAAGTCTAATTTTGAGCCCAGTCACTAAACCAGGATACTTAACCGACCAGAAAGACAGCTTTCAATTTGCATGCAAAATATAGGTTGTGTATGTTAGACATCCTCCTGGTCAGTCTGTTCCTGATGCACACATATGAACTTCAAAATTTCCTAGATTTAGGCAGATTGAGGAAAATTCAAGAGGCATCAAGTCACCCTCTTGATTTATAGGATTACACAAAAGCACACAGAGAATAAAAATTTTCTGTAACCAAAAGAAAGAAAATAAATTTTATTACTTATTTGCAATGAATAGCTCCTTTTTCTATGCATAGTCAATGTTTTATGGAATTTTCAGTGGTTCTAACTAGTGAGATTGAGATAATACTTCTATTACTTAATTTTTCTTTGGAAAAAAAAATGTGATTTCAGACCACAACTCTTTTTTTTAGAGCTTTGAGGTAATGAAAATAGATTCTGTTAATAGTTTCAAATTATGGTTTCCTTTTCATTCTTTTGGAACTTGTTTAAGCACAAACTATTTTGTATTCTCGTATTCTGGTAAATATGCACTGGTATAGGTATAGAAGAAGCACATTTGAAAAAGTATACCAATTTGTGCTTTTTTCTCCCTCCAAAATACCCCAGAGGATGACTTAACAGTGTGCTGATTGAGAACAGTGTACAGAGAATGACTCATCATGTAGTCTGACCTTGCTAAAATTTAAAAGGTTTTCATTTTGCATTTCTTTCCAGTTTGTTTCACAGGCTTATGGTGTTTCAAGAGATGGGCAATGTACTCACAGATTGGGGTGAATATTCAAAATGCTATTTAAGAAGAGTAGATGAAAACTGAGGGTTAAGGGAATGGACAGAAATGTGCAAATAGGCTGAGTAACGTGAGTTGCTTGCTTCATCGAGTGAACTGAATTGTAGGAGTTAGTGTACACACTAAAGAGAGACTGCTATTTGCAATGTAAAACAAGGTTACATTTTATTACTCTTACAAAGACCACCACTATGCTGGATATTGTTCAGCAGCTTCTACTGGCTTTATAGTTATTTACACAAATAAAGCACTCCTGAAGGAAGAGTAAATTGAGCAAGCAGCAAAGAAACAACCAACAATACAAAAACACTTTTTTTTTTCTTCATAGGTTTCAGTCATGAGTTCTGCTTTTTTTTTATTTTTTAACACCACGGAGATCTCTGTGTAGCCTGCACATTTTATAGTGTGTTTCCATCAAAATAACCTAAGTCACTTCGTTGAGGAGCCTGCAGGCCACATAGGTGGCCCTGCAGAGGACTTGCTTTTGAACATCAAGCAAGGACCTGCTTAACTAGACACCACAGTTTTCTCTAGGTCCCTAAATTTGCTAAGTATGGTTAAGAAATTGGGGAGGAGTCTTGCTAAAAATGCAACCAGTTCCAGCTCCACAGCATCAGGGAGGAAAGCTGGACTAAAGCATAGACTGAAAGGTCCGTGCTACTTTTTATTATGTCAATAAAGGTTGGGAGAAGTTCTAGAAAAGTCAGGAGGCAAAGTAGAAACTGCTTTGTCTCATTTTTTTCTGTTAAGAGGGTTCTTATGCCTTGCCACATATTTGAAGATTGCAACCTTTAATTTTTCACTATTATTCCATTATGAGCACTAGACAAGTCATAATTCGTGACATGTTGGATCTGAAGAGTATTGTATTAGAAAATCAATATTCTGAATGAACCTGTGAACACAGTGGAAAATGTTTGCTCACTTGCATTGTAGAAGAAATCAGTCATATTTTTTCCAAGACAAGTTTGTTTGTTTTTTTTCATACTGTTGCAATGATTTCATATAATCAGAAGAAATCCTACTAAGTTTGTGTTTGGTTTGTTACTGAACTATGGGGATTTCCATATACACACTACTGGCTTTTTTTAAGCTAGGGAAGCATATTATTGGAGGTATTGTAGGGTCTGACAAAATATAATTTTACTCCAGCCATAAGTACGTTCAACATAGGTATGCTCAGCTATCTACTAGTCAATTATAGCAGGAGGAGTATCTCCGCAAGTCAAGAGGATAAAAACTTGCTCTATTGAACCAATAAAATTCACAGCTGAAATTGTAGATCAGTGTATTCTTATTTCTATAAAATAAAGTGAATTGTGTCTAAAAGATAGCTTTTTTTCATTCTATTGATAAGATGTAGGCACAAAAGGGTGAATTTCAAATTGTTGTAACCATATTGCTGCTCTGTGATTATAGTACTTGAAGGATAGCATATAGATTACGTAAAGCTAAAATGTCTTAGAGCAATTTGTGTGTAATTTCAACAAAAATAAAAACAAACTTTATATTTAAGAACTGCAGTAAACGAGCTCCTTTTCTTAAAATGGGATCATGAGACTTTATATTAAAATTCTAGCATAGTGGTTGTGTAAGGAGTGAATTGCTCATCATAAAGATTAAATCTTCATTGTGCAGTGGGAAGTGGCAATGAACTGGCAATCCATCTGTTCTTGCTTTCTTCAAATATTAGAATTTATTACTGTAGAAAATAATAGCTGCTAATTTTCCAACCAACCACCTGTAAAGAACAAGTCATTGAACAGATAAGACGTGATTTTTTTCCCCATGTACTTGCACTTTCAGTTAACTTCATTACCTCTATTTGAAAGAGAGCATATTTCAAGTGTAGGGCAATTATGTGGTTCTGTGCCTTGTATAACTTGTTAAAAACAGTAATTTGCTGACATAAATTTAATTCTGTGCTCAGTTTACAGATCTAAGTAGCTTAGAGTAAGTATATTTCTCTTTTCAAAATCTCAAAGCACTTGATGCTTGCTTGGATGTGTTTATTATATATACTGTGCTTTGGTTGAACGTTGGTTCTAAAATGGGTTCATAAACAGTTGCAGTGTGGTGGCATGATGTATTGACAGTGCAGTATAATGACATTTATTTTTCTATAAGCTCATTTGTGCAAAATAACTGCCTTTATTGTAAATGGGTATAATTCCTTCTGCCTGAATGAATAAGAATAGCATTTGGAGAGGAAATCAACAGTGATAATGCACTCCTCTGATATTTTAAGCTTTAGATAGTAGTTTTGTCTTTTCTATCTCCAAGTTAACTCTGTTGTGATGCTGTGAAAATATTTGGCTTACTCCTAGTAAGTTCCTAGAAGTTCCTAGATTTCCTTTTTGTAGCATGACACCCATCTGTAATAGCTTTATTTACTTGAAACTTTGGACCTTGTTTTAGCAAAGGACAGTACATTAAATTCCACATCAAGTGGTTTTAAACTCACTCTCATTATATGTATTTTTCTTTGTGCACATGTATATAAATATGCATATATTATGAGTCTCAATAGCAGCTTTCCTTTTTGAAGGTAAAGGAGTTTGGGATATTTTTATAGATCACTGGAAACCTTACCTTAATATGTTCTTTTCAGAAATACTGAAAAACAGAATCACTTTTCCAAACTGTATCCTCCAATCCAGAGCATATGCTTCTGATTTGAAACAGGACTGTAAGATGTAGCAACAAATCCTTGGGAAGGCCATCAAAAGCTATCACAATTACATAATTTCTCTTTAGGAGTTAATGGTGGTTCCTAGCACAATCATAGTATTATTTACCATCAATTTCACTAGAGCTGTTATGGAAAACTCTAAGTGCAGAGCTGCCAAAAGATTTTGAGAGATGTGGTTTCTCAGGAGAGACACCATTGTCAGAATTGGAGTACAGTAGGGAGGGACACTGATATTTTGACATGATAAGAAAGCTCCAGAAAACTTGGATGGTAAAGGAAGCAGTGAGCATCATGTTTGTCTTCTCTCTAGCTTCCTTGTTTTTTTTTTTAAACAATAAAAAGTAAGTAGTAGTAGTAGTAGTAGTAGTAGTAAGTTCCATTGTTAAACTTTTGCATTCTTTGACTTGATTATTGCTTTGCCCTGGAGATCATTATATGATTAGCCACTCAGATTACTAAAGTGGTAGATCCAAAAGGAGAATACCATATAATGTCCCAAGTTGGTTTTCATAGAACAGGCTGGAGACCTTTAATACGGACTTGAGCAATTTTGCCTGAGCTGAAGTATGCTTTTAGTCTAGCTGACTACTTTTTTTACTTCCCTATTAGGAAAATGTGGCTGTGAATAATTATCTGTTCACTTATCTGGGGAAGCATGAGAGTTGTTTACTTAAGAATATTTATGAAGTCCAGACTTCATATCAGTAGTAGTTTGGGATGAGCACAGATGGCAAGTGCATTACTCAAGAGTGATGAATCCCCAGGTGATCTATGAAGACCATTTTGTTTTCAGGGATGTCAATAAGGAGCCACCAGTTTCTTGAGGTAATTGTGTTAATTTCATATGCAAGTTTTACGATTTATCTTCCAGGCTCTGAAGAGCAATTAAATTCACCTGTGCTCATCAAAAGACTTAATGAGCATCATAAGTTTTGATGATAATGCTGTTCTTTTCTTCTTTAAGTAGCATCATTCACCGAGAATGTTATAGACCTAAAATATATTAATGTCTCACCTTCAGAGTGGGCTGACTGTCTTGAAAAAGGTCTTTTAATTCAAGTTCAGGCTTTGTTATATCTTACACAGGGTGACTCTTCTGCAGGTAGAGCATCTTATGTACTGTCTGCTCATAGATTCCTGCAAACACATATACCATGTCCTACCATAACTGTTTTTAAAAGGATGAACTTTGTCTGATACTTGCTACCTACTTAATTGCTCAATAATAAAAATGTCAGTAAAGCCCATCTAAAAATACTAAAGTTTTTTATTAAATGTTACTTTATATCATAAGACTTTAGAAGATTTTATTCTGGCATTCTGATGTTCACCTGCGTGAATATTATACATACATGAATATAAAATTTTTTAATAATTAAATAAAACTCATCTCTTAATTGTGAGCATTAGTATAAAATAATCTGAATAATATCTTTCATTTCCTGTGGAATATTGCTACTGTGATGTGAAGAACTTTTTAATAACCTTCATTCATGATTATTTGCTGTGTATGTATAATGGACCCTGCAGCCTGTTATTTCTCAGTGATTCCTGGTGTAACTAGCTTTCTTGAAAAGCTTTTTTTTCTCATCTGTTAATTTAGGATTAATTTCTTCTAAATTAACAACATTTCATTCTCAATTAGTACATAAATACAGTGCATCTAAATCATTCACAATATATTTCGAAATGTAAAAAATGTCCCACAAATGTCAAATTATGCATTGCAAAAGTTAATCTTCCTGTATTGGCTTCTGAAATACAGTGACTGGCATTGCCAACCATCATGGAAGATCTGCTGAAAGGAAAAAAAAGTATGTTTTTTGTAATTTTTTTTTGAAAAGTCTTTTAGTTTTGTAATGTTATTATAATGTCCCTTCAGAATAGGTAAAGATGATGCATTTTAGCAAGTTCCTATATAGAACTTTCACTAAGTTAGCCTAAAGTAGTTTGCCATAACTATGTTGATTTTTTTTTTTCTCGAAATTACATCTTAGTAGTACAATACTTGGCACTGGTGGTGTTCGTCAGCAGTAACAAACTGAAAATCTGGAAGTTAAAATTATTAAGGTGAACCTAAAGAACCCTCCATGCTCCTTGTTAACCTGGCATCTGTTCAACAAAAAGAAATGGAGGGACTGCTTTGTATAGCCTGCTCTCATCTCTAAGACACAGTATCTTTAGAAAGTAATGTCTTGTCCACAGAGATGCTTGTCCACATAGGAATGGTCTATGCTTGGCCTGCCTTCTGTTTCTTTGATTTTCCTGTTAACTGAGTTTCTCCTTTCCTTTCCAGTAACACGATGTTTTTGTAATTCCTGCTGCATTACATCTAATCCTATACCATCCTCTCTTCATGGATTTATAGGAATCAATAACTGTTATCGTATAGTGTATATTTTGGCACTTTGAGGACATATTTATTACATTTTGAACTCCATGTTAAATATTTATGTGCTTATTGATTGAGATTGAAATTTCATGCTGCAGAGTCATGTCTGGAGTTTAAGGGGCAATATGGCTAGAAAATTTTCTATATTAGACTGAAAGTGTATGTTTTTTATTTCCCTCTCTCTGTCTCTCTGAATGACTTGTAGTACGTTAGTATTTATGTCCAAATTCTACTCTGCTATCTCCAATTAACAGATTGTAGCTTAGATTAAAGAGATGGCCATTCATGGCATAGTGGCTTCCTGTGCTTCACGTAGGGGTAGTGAAATTACATGTTATGAAATCATGGCAGCCCAAAGAAACTGCTGGGAAATGTATTTTGGAAAGAAAAAATGAATGTGGGAAAGGCATGGATACCAAAAGAGGAAAGCAAGGATTTGAATGAATAAATTTGTTTTAGTATGCTGGGCTGCTAGTTTGGCTGTTGGTTCAATTACTTTTGTTGCCAAAGTCTGTCTGTGGTATTGTGGAAGTCAGTTAATTTTTGTTTCCTATATGCCCCATCTATAAAACAGAATATCAGCTTCATGTTAATCTAAGCATCTGCAAATTTTGAGCTGAAGTGGAACTAAAGATAACCAGAACAACTCAGAATATTTTCCTTTTTATAGATATCTTTTCCCCTTCTAAATGATAGGAAGATATAAATATGTATTCATATGTAAATGAAAGTAACTATTTTTGTATTAAATATGAATGTAACTATTTTTGAATAACTACAGATTATATTTGATTATACTTTTTAAATTTGATAAGAAGAAGTTTAACAGTTTCAGGAGGAATGCTGGCATCAGTGCAATCTGGTGGAAATTTCTGCCAACGTGATTTCAGTGAATGAAATGGAAATTAGAAAATGCTCATGGAATTCCATGAGTTGTGGAGGAAAAACTTTAAAGTGAGAACATGATATTAACCGATCTGAAATGAATGTTCCCATCTATGTTACTCAAAACAAACTTTAATTTTAGAAACATCAAAATTTTTAAACCATTGACTTCAGACTCCTCTTTGAAGTACCTCTAAATTATAAATGCACATGATGATTGTCTCAAAACCACTGTCACTCTGGAGTGGCTGATGTGTTGTGTCAAGAGCCTAAGACAGATACCTTTTACCCACTGGGAAGTTTTTGTCAAGGATGTTTATTAAAATACAGACTGATATGAAATATGAAGCTCACTGTAGGTTTGCTTCATACTGTGCGGTGAACATACAGAGACCATGCTGTTGACCATATTGTAGACAGCTGTTGATTGAGTAGAATTGGGTAGCAGGGGATGACGCTTAATCTGATAAATAAACATTTATATCACCAAGGAGTTGGTTTAGTGTTTGTGTTAGAGAAAGGTGAGACTACTTCCTGAGTGAATTATATGTTTGTTTTACCTTTTATTCTTTTAAAGAGAAAGATAAAATGCCTCCAAATCCTATATTGAATACTAAAAAGATGATTAGCTGTAAAAACTAGGATACTCTACAAGAAAAATATTGTCTCTGATAAATGAGACTTGAGGGGTAGGATTTATGACTTAACAGGGTTTCAGGAAAGCACTGTAACAAGGTAGTTAAGTTAACAGTGTTAGATTTCATATTGAACCCAAGAATAATGTCACACACATTTTTTTCCCCTAATTTCTCCAAATATATATCATATAAAAACATGACAATTTTCTATCTGAGTACTCTGTGCAAAACCTAGAACTTTTACCTTAATGTAGGTTGGGTGATTTTAAGGTATTGGAAAACATCAGGCTGCTCGTGGCAGGATGTAGAAGGTCTATAAACAAAGGAAATGAGTCCATTTTAATAAATGCCTCGCTTCCCACATTTTCTTTACTGTCGTAAGAGTCATAACGTGTGCCTGTGAAATGTCTTTGGAGACAGTTTGGAAGTGGGTACCTCAGGAACCAGGAGCATTATTCCCTTCAGAGCAAAGCACAGAGTGCTCTCACTGTAGTGGCTTTTGTGTTTTCTTGCTGCTTCTGAGTCAGCATAACTGCATACTTATGAGTCAGCAAGACATTGAAGCAAACTGTTCCAAGTAACAAAGGGCAACTAGTCCTTTCTTAAGTTTAGCGTTTCTGATTCTCCTCCAAATTTTCGTATTTCTTCTGAAACTGATAGCCATCCTAGTGCAAGAATAAATTTCAGTCATTCTTCTTGTCTCTTGAAGAATAGTACCCTCATAATATTTTGGCAAGTAAAACTCAATCCAGTATGTTTAGACTTGCATAAAAATATGTAATTTTATCAAGTCACCTTCAAAGAAGTTTTGGTTAATAATAGAAGGTTAAGGAGTCAAGATAAGACTTTTTTAATAATATTGAGATCTACAAACAAGTGAAACCTGGTATGATTTGTATTCTGAGTAGAAATACAGTATTTTCAACCATCCGCAATATCTGTTGCGCTTTATCATGTTTTCTTGCAGGTTAAGTTTTTGTTCACATCCCTTGTATACAAGGATTTTCTGTGGAACTGGATGGGGGATATGGCTGATCCATGCATGTTGGTGGGCTGGATAAATGCTCTACACCAGAAAGTACTGATGTCCATCTGCTACTGATTGCTTATTGTTCAGGAAAGAGGAAACATATGCTTTTAAAACACTAGATTTGGCTCCACTTCTGCTGTACGAACATTTGTTTTAAAAGCTAATTGGAGGAAAATTCATGGACTGTTATGCTTGACTATTGGATTACCAGTATATTATAGAGATGATGGAATACTAGTAATAAAGTAGTATTTTTTTTTTGTCTCCATTACTTACTTCTTCTTTCATTGTTATGTAAAATTGTAATAAAAACTGAGACTCAAAAAAAACAGCAGTAAACACGCTCACCTGAAGTCCTTCCAAGATGGAATTTGTAGATACAATTGGCAGATACTAAAAAAATGAGCATTTTTCCCCCAAAAATACTTATATCTCATTGAAAATCTCATCAGTTCTAATTTCCAATACATCTAAGTAAAATACAATGTTATATACTTTCATATGCTTACTTTTATTTTAATATGAGTCCTTTAATCATTCTAAATGGAAGATTCAGTGGTCAGTCTGGTTCCAGTCAGTTTTTATGGACCAAATAACAAAGCTGAAGACATATATGGATGTATCCTGCTACATTGCTGAAAGTTTCTGACCCTTCTAGCACTATGACACTTAGGGCTTAATATCACCTTTAATGATTCCTGGAAACATTAAGACCCTAATTCAGCAGAAAGCTTTATGGAAGGACAAAGACATGTGGCCAAAAACCATGATGTCACTGTACCTTCAACTGAGACTTTTTCTGGGGTAATCATTTCCTCTCAAAATTTGTTGGATAGATATATTCTGATTTGAAATTTGATTTCTGTTCTCAACAATACTTGTGACAAATTAACAGTGATGGGAGCGAAATCGCCCCTCTGCTCCCACAGGTCCCGCGGGTCCCGCTGGTCCTGCAGGTCCCCCCCCCCCCCCCCCCCCCCCAAAAAAAAAAAAAAAAAAAAACCTGTATCCAGTAGTAGAGGAGTTTTTGTATCTAAGTTTTGTTTTCACTGACTTCGCTTGATGCTGTTGTATTTTGCAATAAATAATTTATATATTCTTTTGGTCAGATAGGAGTCTATACAATAAGGAATTTAGATATTTAAAGCTCAACTTTTGAACACGTTTTAGAGCAAAACACTGAGATTGCTTTGACTAAAGCAGTGCATAGGCATAAATCCGCTGATAATTTTTATTTTGATGCTTCTTGGTATTCTAGTACAAAACTAGTATTTCTTCATCACATTTTTTGCATTGTATTTTTAGTGAATTCATTAATTTTATGTTTCAGGATTTCGTGACTTACTAGGTAGGTAGAAACAAGCTATTATGATAATCAAAACAGGTTCCTACAATTTTGTAAATATTAAGGAACAAGTTATTTATTATTATAATTATATCTTTTATATTGCTTCCTGTCAATCATTATTACATTGCTAAAGCACTGTTATATAATGATTACAGTGATGCATGAACACAAAATATTTAGGTTGTAATTTCATATTGTAACATGTTATTAAAAAAGTTTTAGCAGTATGAGTGTGCCATTCAAGAATACAAAGACTCAGAAGTAACCAGAATCTTAGTAAGCATAAAAACAGAATAACTTTTTTTTTTTCCAGTGCCACACTTTGTATCCTATTACTATTTTTAATATTTCAGTATATAATATTGTAGCTTATAATAACTCTATATGTTGACAGGAGAGCATATCAACTAATGTGCCCAGTTGTGTTTATGGAGAGTTAGTCAGTACTTTTCCCTAATACATTTAGTGAACTTTTATCTTATGTTTCCTCAACAAATAAGTTTTAATACATCTATCACAACAATTTATCATATTTATATTAAAAAACAATAATCAGGCCTGAATCTCTTTGCTATAGTAATAGCGAATTCAAGGAAGATATTCAGTATTTAAGACCAAGTATAATCCTATTCAGATGTCACCAGGATTCAGCCTTGGTATATTTGTTACACATATTCTGCTTACTAAAACTAGTTTTACACTGCTGTTGGGCTGATTTGCTCTCCTACTTGAACCTCTGTTCTGTGGCAGCTCAATTACTTCTGATATTCACAGCATCTCACTTAAAATCTGTTTGACAGCTTAGGGTTCATTTCATAACTATGTCTGGTACAGGAAAGTATTTTGAACAAATTTTGGTTGTTTCTTTAATCAGATATTTCATAAAAATGGAAAAATAGGAATGCTCCTTGTGAAGGGCATGATAGATTGCAACTATTCACTATTCTATATTCAGACCGGATCATTTTTTCTAAAGCTAAGTAGAAGGAAGAACTAAAATTTCTGTAACTAAAAAGGTATGTGATATATATTTTTGTTTTCATGTTAGTGTTCTGTCCTTCTAAACAGGTCAGCTAGAATACACTTCTAGTCTCATAGTGAGTAGGATTTCTCTCCTGAGAAGGAAATAAAATGATATTCAGGATGAAGTCCCAATCCTTACAGTATCCATGCCATCTTCCTATTAATAATAGGCATCAGAGTTTCACCTCTGGGACTTGATCTGCTCCAAATTGTCACAGAGTACATTGCTAACTTCCTGGTTCAATGCAGGTGGTAAAGGTGCATTAGATGAACTATTATATACTAGCGCCTTTTGCTCTGCAAGGAATTCATCATGGCAGGACTGCTTTCAGAATAATTGTTGGTGCATCTTCCACTTGCATCTTTTAAATTATCCAAGCAAAAAACATTATATTTGGTGAAACTCTCAACAAAGCATCATATTTTACTTCACTGCAGGGCAGTGACTGAAAATGTAAAGGTTATGTTGATTGTGTAAAGATGTATTCAATGTAAAGGTATGTCCTGTACATAACGATATACAAGAGGGGAATATAAAGTAGCTAAAGTAACCTAATACCACACTGGGAAAGCAGGACACAGTATTCTGTGATTGCTATAAAAGCAAAGACAATTTCTAGGCAGATCTTTTTTAGTAATGTGCTGCAAATATTTTAACCTGAGTGTCATTACTTTGTTGTTCTCTACGTGGTCTGGCCCCAAAAGTGTACCGGGGCAGCATAACTTGGTATCAGTGATTACTATCTCATCTCTTTGCTAGCGGTGGTTTCAAAGTACACAGACTAGTGCTATGGGGCTGTGTCCAGAAAAGCGCATATTAAAATATGTTGACAGACATAATTCTATTAAATGTGAAACATCAATGAAAGGGCCTTGCCTATCTATGTGTACATTTATTTCTTTTCTAAAACCTGGATTAAGATATAACCTCTATTGCAGACAGAATTTTAATATTGACAGATTATCCTTTAGTGCCTCTTACCTAGGGCCTGGAATCTGCCAGGATCACCTGGTCAGTCTGCTGCGTTGAGGCAGTATTTCACGCAGCTACTGGCAGGCTCCCAGTAACGGGTGAGCAAATGAACGCAGCATCTACCAATGATATGTTCATTTGCCAATGTTCATTTTAAGAGTGAGAATGCAAGTAAGAAGGGAAGCAAAAATTATAAAACTGTGACATAACTCAGGTGGCAGACTATTAATTTCCTAGTCATGAAGACACTTAGTACAATGCTCATCTTCCTTATATTCACCTGAATCTGTTGATGACAATCTAGTTACCTAGACTGAGTGCAACAGCAAAAACAGCATAGAGAGAGGGTCTATGCTTGAACTTAGAGCCATTGTGTGGCTATTCCCAACTGTAATATTCTTTTAGCTCAGAAAAAAATGGTGTTTCAGTGCTTGTTGTTTTATTTGATTGTTTGTTTTTTTTTTAATGAAGAAGAAAATCCACTGAGGACTCTGGTACCAAATCAACTTTAGCATTTTAGATGCTAGCTTCTAGTTAATAGGAGGAAACAGACTACAGAACAATAGATTTTAGAGAGTTATAACTATGAGTATGAGGAAAGATGTTAGGCTTTTAATAGATTAGCAGAATCCACTTCATGATTGTGGTAAAGACTGAAATGTAGCATGCTTACCTAATTTTAAATTCAATAAATTCAATGTAGATGTTTTGTATGTTGTTACATGAATTACCATATAAAACAGTAAAATAATATAATGTATAACATTATTAAAATTCTACTTTTAATGTTGTACATCTGGTTAACAAATATCTAATATTCAAGATCTTTTAAGGACCTGAGTAAATCAAAACCTCTGCAAACCTGAACCTGTGCTGACCATTAGCTACGTGAATATTATAAACACTGCAGGTGCATGGTTAAGCAATTATGTAAGTTTTTGCGAGATAGAGACTTTTTCAAAAATAATAAGTTCCAATACTTTTTCTAAAATTAATCTAAAAAACATATTACCTTTCTTTGAACTGGTGTTTTAGGTACTGAAGAGTCCATCCTCTGACCAATACTTATGATTTGTGAAGAATGAACATTTCCTAAAGTTTTTCTCAATTTTCCTCTTCTTAAATTTAAGTAGAAATACCCTTAATGTATTTCTGTCACAGTTATGGCAACCGTTAATACATCACCCAGCAATAGAGTTATAATGATGTATTGCTTATTCTATATACCTGACTAGCTATGGATGGATAGTAGTATGTGCAGAATTCTAAAACACTAATGCCCTTAATATTTGAAGAAATGTTTATTAAAATATATACTGTTTTAGCAAATAGATAAATGTAGATCAAAAATACTTTTTTTTTTTTTCAAATTAAAGAGGGATATGCATTTTTGCAGGGAGGAGAGCTTTTTATTTGAATGAACAAATTTAGAACAACTTTGATTTGAAAGCTGCTATATATTTTCCCCTCTTGGAACAATGCTGCCATTACAATGGTGTCAAATGGCTTTGAAAAATATAATGATCCAAATTAGAAAAGTTTTTTGTTTGATTGGCTTGATTTCCTACTTGTTGAAAGCTTCCTTTTAGTTAGATTTTTCAGCACTAGTCAGGCACAGAAGACTCCTCATTTATTTGATTACTACATAAAACAGGTGGAAAATCTCTTACCTTAGCTCTTTCTAATCTTTGAGAAAGCACAATAGGCTTTACAAATTGAGAGGCAGAAAAAGGAGCTTTTCTATACACTTTTGGAGCACAAGACAGCAACTGAAAATTGCCCCTTTAAATATTATGCAAGCAAGTATTTGAAAATGTCAGATTATACCAAGAAAAGAATATTTAGGACTTTTTGTGAACATGTGTACATCTTAAGACTTTTTTTTTTTTTTTTTTGGCAAGTACCAAGATCCTGATCCTTTGAATGTTTCTGCTGAAGCAGATATTGTGAGTTCTGAGTCTCTTCAAAGACCGTTTGTGGGTAGTTTATGGATTTCTGCAGTCATGCAGATAGTGTCATAGGAGAGCAGTTCCTTTCATCTTTGGCAGAAATATCCATATGCTAAAGTTTCTCAGGCTCAAGGATTTTTCAGCATTTGAATTTCTGTTCACACTGGTGTTTTCACACTGGTGTTACATGTAACATTTCTGCACATGGTCTCCTTAGTGGCTCAGCAGCAGATGGATCTCTTGAAAACTATATCAGGAGCAAGAATTTGACTACAAAAGTTTGGCTTTTTATTATTTCTGCCTTCTAAATATTTCAGGATTTCAGGAGATGACTATATAAATATGTGATCTTTGTAATAAATTGTGATATTCTTGAAACCTAATGGCCTATTTCATGAATATAAAATATTTTCAAAATTCGCTTAGATAGTCCTCTAATTTTCTTGATTAAGCTGGAAACCTTGAGCAAACATTAAATTGAAAGAAATGGAGGCAGCAATTAAAATTTTATTTTTGTTTTATATAACAAACAACAAAGCATTAGATGGTATAAATTTTATTTATTTATTCATTTTTAATCTGGTTTAAATATGCTTGTGGAGATCCTTTTCCTCCCTTTTGTTTGTAGCCTTGGGATTTATTTTCTCTTAAACTTTAAAAGATAATTTTCTGTAGTACAAAGTAATCTCCTCTCAGCCATAAACTCTTGGCCTGAACCTAGAAGCGGAACAGTGTAGATGTCTCTGACACCCCAAAAAAGACTGAAAGGCAATTGCTAGCATTCTGTACTTATGAAATGCTTTTCCTTGTTGGTATATGACTTTCTGTGTGGCTGCTTTATGCACATTTAATGGGCTTGGTTGACCTTCATAGGTGTTGGTGCTTACTCTACAATTTCATTTGCAGTCTTGGTGGTTGAGCAGTACTTACTTTTTTGAGAATATAATTAACTTAGGTAAAATTACTTCACAGAGCTGGATACAGAACTTCGCAAATACAGGTAGTATCAATTTGCTCCTTTCAGAAACTGAAGCAGGAATTCTGAAACAGTAGGTTTATTTCAACAGGTTTTTGTTAACTGCTTTCATTTTCTGCTTTAAAGGCTTAAATGTATAAAATTGAGGTGCAGCATATTCATTTAATTTTTGACTATTAATGATTTCTCTGACACACAGAAAGAATACCAGAAGAAAGTAATAAGCACATGCGATCCATTTTTAATATAAAATATCCTAATTTTGCCTTCAGAATCAAAATACATTAAAATACGAGATAATAGTAGTTAAGCTCTTAAGTGCTTCCTACACCTACCACCACCTCATGAATATTATGCTGTAAAATTGAACCAAAAGAATGAAAAAAAAAACACTTCAGGAGTGAGTGAAATAATAATGTTAACAATACTCTTTCCGTTCCAAAGTTCCATGTTTTAATTCACAGCAGTGAGAGAGCTGGTATTCCATTGACAGATTTTTTTATGCATTTGATGCAATTCTTCTAAGGAAATTTACCAAACAATAGAGAACAATAGAGAAAGAAAATCACAGGAAGCTTTTTTTTTTTTTTTTTTAATAATGTATATGGTACTCCTTTCATAGACTTAAAATGTAAAAGATATATTCTAGTACATTTTCAAGTTTTTTCTATTTCTGAAGTTGATTAACCATAATGACTGTGTCTTGGAAATACTTGAATGCTTTTTATTCAAATTCACAGTGTGTTTGTTTCTGTGATGGCAGTCATTACAATAAAAAATAAGAAATCAGGATATCTTATTTTCTGACTTGACCAATAATTAAATGTATCAAAAAATAGGACCTATTTTTTTTTTTTTCAAATTTAGAGGCATATATTTATTTATACTGGTTTTAATAAATTATACTGACTTCAGACTTCTTTAATGGATTACAGAACAGAAATCTGAATGTCTTAGCTAATTGTTTATTTCTTGCTTTACACAAAAATAGATCAATAAAAAGTAGCGCTACTTTGGTCAGTTTAATTATTGCCAAATGATATGTACTTCTGTATCCTGGTTGGTGATGTGTTAATTCTCCTTTAGTTGCTGAGATATTATGAGAGGCAGAGCATAAGTATTTCAAGAGCTGGCTGAATCTCAGCAGTGCAGAAGCAAAGCTTATTTCTGCTAACCTGGTGATGCAGAGATAAAACTGGAGTGCATCTTAATTCTAAATGCTAAGGAAGGGCGGTGAGACAGAGGAGAGCCCTCGACAGGTGAAGCAGACACATTTCCCAGATTTCTAATCCATCTGTGGAGCAGCAAAGGCTGGCACCCACCTCCATGGCTGTCAGCAACCAGTCAGCAGAGCAGATCCTACGCAATGCAGGGAGGGAGACGAAGCGGGGTTGCCTGTCATGAACTGACAAGTGCTCTCCAAATTCTTCTCTGGAAAAAAGATAAGACTAGCCGTAGCTGGTGGGAGGTGAAGAAAGGTCTGAGAACAGCTTGATGTGGAGAGGGCTATCATTATCTGAATGAAATCTCCAGCTATTTTTGCTCTGTGCTTTTTTTTTTTTTTTATCTTCTATACTTTTATCATAGAAAAGTTTATACAAATTTTATGGTGTCTTCTAAAATCAAACTGAAAGTATTGATGCTGAAAATTCATGAAGTACTTGGTGAAAAGCCCTCAGGCTAAGCTGGAGCTTTACATGATTAGCCAATGATCTTTGCTTTATATTTGCTTTTGTTTATTTGTTTGCTTTTTGTTTGTTTTGCTGTTACTCCAAATACTTGTTTTCTAGAACCACAACATTTTACAGTTAATTTCTAGTTCATGGTTCTTCGCAGATGCTGATTTTTGTGTATCATCACCTTTGTTCGTATTATCCATCTTTTTCATATATCAGAAGTTGGCCATTTGTGGTGTTTGGCTATGTGTATGCCTGGTTTTATACCTAGGTATAGACCTAAATGAAAATAGCAAGAAGTTGTAGCAACCAGTGAACTCTGAAAAGGTCTCCTTAGCAGAAAGCATTCCTTGCATGTCTGAAATCCTTTAAAGCGGAAGAATTGATAATTTAACCTTTACCAACAACAACAAAAAAGATGCTAGCAACATCCTAAGAGGCAGAGGAAAAACTCTGGAAACAAAGAGTTCAGGTTTCCCTTTGCATACTTCTTTCATGAGATAAACGAAGTCCAGCTTAATCCTACCTCTGGAACTGAATTGGATTTTTGCCTTTAATGTGCTGGAGCACAACTGTACTCGATATTGAGAATTTTGACCTTCTTGTACTTCTTTGACACATAAAATACTCTAATGTAGCCAGTCATTTTGCCAAAGATGCTTATGTTCTACAGCACAAGTGCCAGTAGCGGTTTATTAACTCTGTCAGAAAGACAGAGATGCTGACTTTAGAATATGTAACTGCTCAGAGGGTCGTGGCTTTTTAACAACTCAGTCAAGTATGTATATATAAAGTTAGGACACTTTCAGCTAATGTGATTGTGGAGGACATTTGGTTTGTGAATATTAGGAATATTAGATTCGTTTCCACCATCAGCCCTGGAGGGTAAATTTGTGCCTGGAGTATTTGGCGTATGCACTTAGAACTGTGTAAGAGTATAACTGTCATCCACTGCAGATATGCCAGAGCAGGTGAAACTATTTTTTGATGTGATACACTTTAGACTCAATACTTTCTTTTTTTTTTTTTTTTTTTTTTTCTGTGAAGATTAATTATATGTTTGGTAGCTGCTAAAATGAAACATTGTAAGCATGGGTTAAAAGTCTGTGTTTAAAAAGTCATTCATTTCATGGACCCCTTTAAGTAATTTTTGCATAATTACTTAAGCAAATTGCTTTAATTCTTAAATTTAAGAGTAGAGGAAGAGGCATGGATTTCCTAAATTAAGAGCACAAGAAAGCAGTAACTTTGCAATGTGCTTTATGTGTAGTATACACATGATGCAGTAGTGGTCAGGCACGTGCCTTTACATTTGCCAAGCATGTGTTTTCTGTGCCTGCTTTAATAACTGGGGAGAAATTGTCTTCAAAACAAGAGGTCTTTTGTTTGGTTTAATGACCCTCTTCAATTCACAAAATACAAAAATTAAAAAACATCAACTCACCTTGATAGGCCCCAAAAGATATGGAATCTATAGTTAATGAGTGAATTGAATGACTATTTCTGAATTTCCAGTGGTGTAGGAAGACTACTCCTTGTCTTCCTGTTGACATGAAAGAAAAAGGAAAAACAATATATTTAATCCTTTAAACTGAGGTGAATCTATTCTAGATAACGAAATCTTACCTTAGTTATAATTTGAGCAGTTTCTTGGGACAGAGAACTTTCTTCCTGGGATGGCTCTGGATTTTAACACAGTTGTCTTGAGGGTGTTATCTTAGATATCTAGTCTTTTGCCTCAGGACTTTCCAAAAAAGAGGGAACTCTTGGAGAGGAAGCCCATGGCTCTGTGCTTACTGTTACCAGTACAGTTTGGGAATGTTCTGTCAGTGTTAGTGTTACCAACTACTGAACTACTGAAACTCCAAGAAATAAAAAAAAAAAAATCTAAAACAAAGAATTCTGGCTCGTTTAACAGGAAGAAGCTTCTGATGGGGGAATGTCAAGAACATTTGTTATCTTACCAGGGATATTTGCAGTAGAGATAAATGGTATGAGTTTAGGAAGCTCTGAAATTTGGGGCAACTATGACCATTTTGTTTGCCCCATGCTTTGTAAGCACTTGACTCTGTCTAGAGAAGAATGTGCTAGGGCAAGGTTGGCAGATGTTATACATGCGTAACTCCAGCAACTGACAACGAGTAGAGATTTTTTTTTTTTTGAATAATGTCAATGTAAGGTGAAAGGCTGTAATAAAGTGAAAAGAGATCCTTTGTCTCCATTGTCTGTCTCATTATAACTGTATTGCCAGGAGCTGATTTCTGACTGAGAGGTAACTGGCTGGGCAGCTGTGTGTGCAATGCAGTGATTGTTGAACCTGGAGAAGCCTTCTTGCCATGCTCTTAGGCCTTCACTTGATTTGTTTCTGTGATGAAGGAAGGGGAAGTAAAGGTGGGTGTTTCTATGCTGAAATGAGGGGGGTGGTTCTCTTTTAATCAGAGTGTTTGCATCAGAGCTGCAGCAAGGAGAAGAGGGTGCTGTTGGTGATCAGAATCACAGCCATTCAGTGCACTTTCCATTAATTATGCTTTACCTGGATTGTGAATCTTTTTCTCTGCAAACCCAAGAACTGTTATTTTTGTTTCTCTCTATAAATATTTGGCCTACTAAGCAGTAAGTTTAGTAAATATTGCATTTAAAGAAAATAATCCAGTATAACAATTAAAATTGCTTTCCTTAAAGAAATGAAATTCAGAGTTATCTTAAGCTAATTCTTTTTGATCCTTTAAGATATCATCTTATTTAAGATAATTTTAATATATATAGATATATAAAATGCATTTATGATTTTTTAAAACTTTCATTTTCTTCATGTAAAACATCAATTTTACATGATTCAGTGGGTTTGCTAATTTGTTCACATGATGCCAAGCGCAATAACTTTCAGATCCCTGGCTATAGTTCTTAGAGAGGATTGACATGTGGACAACAGTCTGACTGCAACCTTCCTGAAAGTGAAATGCTGGATTATGTAACAGAGCTACCTGTGTTGTCTTTTTTTTTTTTTTTTTCCCCTCCACATTTTTGATGAGCTCTGAATTTCAGAGAAATGTGAAACTGTGGTTCACCATATACCATTTGTTCGCCTTCAGCACAATTTCCATTTTACTGGCATATGTTGACTTTTCTGCTATATGGCCTGAGCATCTCGATTTCTGAAATTATCACTACTAGCTAGCTGTAAAAGCTAACACAAAGTAGCTTTTTAATTCTTATTTTGTTCTAGATTTCTTCAGATACTAGTGCAGTATCTAGATTTCCATAATAGAATTATGAATACTAAAACTATTTATTTGTCTGAAAATGTATTTCATGTAAGCCTTACATATGAATATTTTTTTGCCCTGTCTAATAGAAACAATAAGTAGCTTATAATCAACAACAAAAGGGAATTTAATCAATGTTAGCTTTCCAGAAAACATATGTTTGTTGGTCACCAAGCATGAAAGGATATGAAAGTCATATTGCTTTTGATACAGACTGTTAAGTCTGAAGAGAAGTACTTTAAAGTGTAATATATTACGACAACGTTGATGCATCCGCTATAAAAGCACAGGGTGCATGAACTTGTCTTCCTCACTATGTCTTTGTTGAAGTGGTTTTGTTCAACAGTGGAACATAATCCATACTGTCTTCATGATTGCTGAAATAGAGTGGCAAGGCTGTTTCTATTTTCATTGCAAAAAAATCCATCATTGGATTAAATGGCCATTGCAAGTGCCTACTGATTGACAGTCTGTTATTGAGGTTGTGTGTTGACCTGTCTTTTTCAAAATATTCTGAAAATAATATCATACTTGCAATATTCTAACTGCTAGCTTCTTATCTTAAATGTAAGAATACATTCCCCTCAAATTCAGTGTCTTTTCAGGTATTT
The DNA here is from genome assembly GCA_034781795.1 of Crypturellus tataupa. Lineage (NCBI taxonomy): Eukaryota > Metazoa > Chordata > Aves > Tinamiformes > Tinamidae > Crypturellus > Crypturellus tataupa. Next base: position 66,648 of record JAWLRI010000225.1, read on the forward strand.
GAAACGACTTTTTTTTTAAGTTTCAAGTTAAGTACATTAGACTTGACAGTCATAGGAAGAAATCTGTTCAAAGTAGGTGTCTCTAAAACAAAATTTTTGGTGTGGTTTAAATATATTGAATTTAAATGTTCAAATAACATTATAATGATTTATGTGTGCATTTGCTCTCTCCAACTATTATAAACTGTTTTTTCTTTCCTTTTTTTTCCCATAAGAAACAACATTCAGAAGTTATTATTCTTTTGATGGAACTTTTAAATTTTATTTAGTGTTGTTTTTGTTTTTTTCAAGGCTTCATAAGACTATACTGTGAGGTCTGATTAAAGTAATTCAAATATATAGTCTATATTATAATCTAATTATAAGGCTGTGTAGTGCATGAACTTACTTTAGCTTAACAGAATATGATAAAGATCATGTTTTAATGAAGGCTTTTTTTTTGCATTTACAGTCTTAATCTTTATGCTCACAAAGTTGAAATTGAGAAAAAGATGTACTTTTTAAAACAAAAGTAATATTTACAGTAGAAATATTCTATTGCACTTGAGAAAATAGATGTATTTTTCAGTTTTTTGTTTGTAATGATTTAAGTAAACAACTCCTGTTACTTCTATCCAAAAATATATTACCACTTCCCTAGATAATACAGTGGCATAAAAAGACATTTAGATTTTGATGCTGTACTGTGCTATAAATGTATTGCTATCATCTTGTGAAGATTGACAGAAAAATAAATCCGCTTTTCGCAACAAATTCACAACTCTTGCCTTACTGCTACTGACATATCATTATGTTATGAAATCATTTACTGTGTTGTTTCACCTCTCCAAAGAAATAAAGGTATCCCACCTTTCTTCATTGAGGAATTAATTATCATCTACCATTTCATGGGTTTATTTTGGTAGTTCCTTAATTCCTTTCTCGTTTAACAATTTGGAAGCTTTAGTCTCAACTTCAGTAACTCAAAAGAAGGGAAAAGGGTTAGACTAAAGCCTCCAGCCTCCTGCTTTCTGTCTATCCACTGTAATGTTCAGATTTCTCTTCTAGGCACTCTCCCATTTTTTTTTTTTTGTTCATCTCATGGGTTCCCTGTTGGGTCTATCAACACTGAGCAAGCACCTGTTTGGGCTTTTTTTGCTTTATTTTGGTTTTATTTTTACTGTCCTAAAATTCCTGCTAAAGGCACCTGCTAAATTTTCTGAATGTGTGAGATCTTATGGGCATGAATCCAACAGCTATAGTTATGTAGTGTAAAAGAATCTTCTGAGAAGTCCATCCCATTAAGAAATGCCACAGGTAGTGGACATCTTAGAAAAATTGCAGGAATTAAGTGCTCCATTTGTCTTTACTAGTGTAATGCAAAGGTCCTTACATGTTGCTTGAAATGTCACTTTAATTTTGATGTGATGACAGATGGAGCAAAGACTTTTGCACTGCCCTAGAAAGGACTGTTCCTTTTTACAGGGGAAAGAATGGGTGAGATGAGGTGTTTTTTCTATTTCATCCTTTACTTAACTCTATATTTAAACTTCAAAGACTATCTGAAATGGATGTTTAAATCCTACTGATGAAGCACGACAATAAAACTCTTTTAGATCATAATGAGTATATTAAATTCTAGTGAGGAGAAGAAAAACTAATAAATGGTATTTTAACAATTTACTTTATTATTATTATTATGAAATAACTACAAAGCCTAGTAGCAATCTTCAATTTTTGGGATGTTGGAAGATAAATTAATTCTATGCTGGCAGGAGCTGGGATCTGCTTACTTCTTTCTGGCAATAGAATTACTACTTAGAGACAAGTTACAGTAGATTAGCTATTCTGAAAGAGCAGGTCCTGTGTTAATGCAAAAGAATTACTCTGTGTGCTTTGGCAACTTCATATCCAGAGCCAGTGAGACCAAGAATTTGTGTCTTTCTTCTCTAAAATACAGCGATTTTCTAAGGAGACCTTGGAGGAAATATTCTTTTCTAGGAGTTACTAGACAGCTATTCTTCACACCTTCCTTTCAAGTGCGCAACATTCTTTAAAAAAAAAAAAAAAAAAAAAGTCAAACTATGATATAGCATAATTCTCTAATTTAAGCATTGATTGTCTTGAAAACAGAGGGATGGTTGCATCTCCCCTTTATATTGATTCAGTTCCTTATCAAATCCAAACAGGGGAAGATGTAAGGATAGAAGAGGAGGAACAGGATTAAATGATAATATGAAAACCTATCATAACCTTCAGAATGACAACATATGGTCCAAAGTTAGCATGAATAAACAATTTCCCCCTTGTTCAGTACCATATGCTATTTTCGCACCATTGAAGCACTCCTGGGCATGTTTTATGAAAAGCATAGGGAAACCGTTTACCTAAGGAGTCTTTCACTTGTCCTGCCTTGGAATATTATTCCACCTGCTATTTGTATGATTTAGATTTTTTCCACAGTGAGAGCAGTATATCCATCAGAACAAAAAGTATGATGATGATATTACAATTGAAGCCTATGGCTCCGACAGCAGTGCAGCACCTCAGAGATTCTTTTTATGCAAGAATGTTAGACAATGATGTGCTTATTTTCAAACCTTAAGACTTAGGTGTGCATCTTGTCTGTAAATTTCTGCTTGTCGTATTTCTTGTATTTACAACAGATTACAGGAATGCAAGGAACAAGTGCATTGTGCATTATATGTACTGTCTCTTTGATGTACGGCTTCTCAACAGAGTTCTGAGATCTTTGTGTTATTAAAGACCTGGGTGTTCTGCTACTTTAGCAGAGACTTTGCTTCAGAGCAATAAACAATGTAAATAATATCACAGATAGATAGAAATGTGTTTTTTAACTACTAGTAGAATTGTAATGGAAAGCAAATTTACAAATGTAATGTTATATAAAAAATAAATTACTTTCACCATTTAGAAGAAAATTATTTTCAGCATGTGTTTTTTTTTTTTTTTTTTTTAATAAGACCCTCCAGCCAGCCTTCTCATCCCTCGCAATATGTTGGAATATAAACCACTCCTCTCCAATAGTTAGATAAATACAAGAATGATCAGTGTATGCTTTTTCATCCTGAAGGGAAGAAGGAGGGTAAGTTTACAGACTACTATTAGAAAGAAAAAGTCCAATTCTTGCATTCAAATACTTGATTGCCCAGAGTTTGACTTCAAAGCTTGTGGAATTCTAAACTTAAAGAAAAAGATTTGTCTGGTGATATCCTAAAAGGTGGGTTTTAGTTAACCTTGGCAAAAACACCTTTTGCAAAGAAATTGGAAGATGTACTGGACACAAAATTCATAATGATTAAACAGAGAAAATTACAAATTTACTTAGAGGAATGAGTAAAAGGCACTCTAAGTCAAATCCCAGATGAAACAGCATTCCTTCTGCACTGTTGGGCAATTCTCACTAAGCTTTCTGACGTAAAAGCAAGAATTACAAAATCTATATGTAAGTAAAGTACTGTGCAAACTTTTGTCTTTTTAAACAAACAACATAATAACTGGAAAGTTAAATTTTATATAGTATAGAAAAAAACACCTTGCATTTGTTGACTGTGTCAAAGAATTTTAGCCAAAGAAATGAAATATGAAACTTCAAATATACTATTCCTATTTAAGAATGGAAATGGTCTAAATGATGTTCATATTTATGGAAATACAAATTATTTAAATATTCCTAATTTAAAATAATGAGACCAATTAAATTATCCTTTAGGGTTTACCCTTAAAAAAAAAAAAAAAAAGCCTTGCTTTCCATTAAGAATTTAATAAACATAGATAATCCAGTTCTGACAATTAAGTATTTGCATTTTTTAAGGTACAATTTATGAATCAAGTTGGTGTTTTCTTTGAAATTAGTCTGTTTAAGAAAGATTTGCTGAAAACTGTAAAACATTTCATTTTTTGAAGGAAAACATTTTCATTTTTTAAGATGAATATCAGTGCTCTTATCTCAGTCTATGCTTTCTCTTTCCCAATCCCCTTTCCTCTATCTAAACATACAATATTTTTTAAAATTCAATTTTCTCCTTTTCTTTCCTCACTTACTTTGCTCTTAATGAGAATTCTGAATAATGTATTTTGTGAATTCCAGAAATCTATTTCACAACATTGTAGCACATTCTAAGATTGTATAATGTCTGGCATGCCTGTATTGGTGTAGTCTTCAGAGGTCATGTTAATGACATGATATGTATCATTAACCACTAGCCATTAGCTTAAACTGTCTGTTTTTTAGCCTTCATCACTGAAGGCTGTGATGCACATCCTCCTCATTGCCAGTAGCAATCTCTCTCTGTTTTGATACTCCAAACTAGAATTAGTACATGCTGTTACTGCTAAGGTCATTCACCTCTCCCATTTATAATTGCATAAATTGTTTTTAACAACTGCTTTTGCTAATGTTCAAAAGTAATAATAGATATTTTATCTGTCTAGTGGAACTGGTTGCTCCTCATTAATTATTTGAATGCAGATAAAAATGATATCTACCAGATGTCAGTGGAGCAATAGTGGTTTAGCAATCTCCTTTTAGGAACCTCTATGGTGCTGTCAATTTATGCTTAATATTAAATGAGCTATCAGTGCAGTTAAACTTTAGCTAATTTACCATATTATTAAACTGGCTTTTATTCTTTTTTATTCTGTTTTTTATTTTGTTTTGTTGTGAGATTATGGCAGTCCTTATGTCAAAATAGATACTCGACTTCACTTTGTTTCTTTACCTAGTCCTGCTTTCTTTCCTACAAAACCCTATGTATTATATATTTTGAACTGCAGCTTAGATTTCTACATGCACTGCAGCATTCAGGCAATTCTTTTTTTTTTTTTTTTTCTCTCCACAGTACCTACTAAATCTATATGTAAGCAGTTATTCTTTTATTTTTTCTGGGCAATAAGTTCTATTGTTTCCTTGAGATAACTTTCATGCAAGATACTGCAGCCTGGGAGTTTAGGATTCTGAGACAATGAAACAAGGCAAAAAGGAGAATTCAGCAATCAAAAAAGCAGAATAGCAGATCTTGCCCTATTGAGCAGATCTGCTTGGGAGAATCCCATGGGATACAGTCCTTGACAGAAAAACAGTTGTGGAGAGCCATTTTTGTTTTATTATTTCGTCTGAACTCAAAAATTGTTGGTCTCCACGTTCAGAAAGCCAAACAGAGGTGTCAAAAAGCCTATCAAATAAGCAGATTCTGAAAAAACTGCAACATGGAAAGGAAACATACAGAAGGTGGAATCAAGATGAAGTGATCCAGGAGAAATATAGAGACACTGTCTTAAGCATGTAAAGATGGTATTAAGAAAACCAAAATCTACCTGGAGTTTAACCTGGCAATGGATGTGAAGAGCAACAAAAGCTTCTTACCGGTCTACCAGCAGCAAAAAGAAGATAAGGGAAAACGTAGGGAAGGCAAATGTAACTTGTCTTCAAGAGGGAGGATTTGGAGAACTAATGGCCAGTTGGCCTCACTTTGATTCCTGGAAAGATGATGGAACAAATGATTTTGGATATAATTTTCAAACACAGAAAGAATCACAGAATGGAGATGGTGAATTGTAGAAGTTGGTATGTATTTACAAAGGTGAAATAATGACTGACTATCCTGATAGCCTTGTATTAATGAAACAACTATTTTGATTGCCAAAGAGAAAGAAGTGAATACTGTTTATTTTGACTTCAGCAAGACTTTTGGCACAGTCTCCCATTGACAAACTGAGAAAATATGAACTAGGTAAATGGGTAGTGAGGTAGACAGAAAAGTGGCTAAACTGTTAGGCTCAAGGGGCTGTGATGTGCAGCATGAAGCTTGTTTGGAGCCTAGTTCCCAGGTTTGATACCATGGCCAATGTTGTTTAACATTTTCATTAAAAACCTGAATACTGGAACAGAGTGTAGCTTCATCAAGCTTGCAGATGTCACTAAACTGGGAAGAGTTGTTGATACACCAGATGGTTGTACTGCCCTTCAGAGGGAATTTGAGAGGTTGGAGAAATGGGCTGACAGGAATTTCAGGAAATTCAACAGAGGGAAATGCCAAGTCTTGCACATGGGGAGGAATAACCCCAGGCACCAGTACAGACTTTAGACCAACCATCTGGAAAGCAGTTTTTCGGAAAGTTGCTGGGTTTCCTCGTAGATGTCAGGTTCTCCATGATGCAGCAATATGTGCCCTTACAGCAAAGAAGACCAACACCTTCTTTGGTGGAATTATGCAAAAAGTTGCCCGTAGATAAAGGGAGCTGACCCTTCTGTCCCCCTGAGCCCTGAGGACACTGCATCTGGAGTGGAGTGTGTAGTCCTGGGCTGCCCAGTATGAGAGAGACATGGACATACTGAAGCAAGTCCAGCAAAGAGCTGCAAAGGTGATTCATTGGAGCATTTGTTATCCAAGGAGAGGATGAGAAAGCTGGGACTTCGCAACCCTGAGCAGTGAAGTCTCAGGTGGGATCTTATTAATGCATTAGTGTGTAAATACTGTATGGGAGGAAATTTTAGGACAAGAGGAAATAGCCTCAAGTTTTGTCAGGAGAGTTTCAGGATAGGCATTAGAAAAATTTCTACACAGAAAGAGTAGTCAAGCATCAGAACAAGCTGCCCAGGGATGTGCTGCAGTCCCTGTCAGCTGTTAATGTTCAAGAAACGTGTGATGATGGCACAGAGGGACATGGTTTAGCAGGCATGATGTTGAAGGATTTATGGTTGGACTCCATGATCCTGAAGGTCTTTTCCAATCAATATCATTCTATGATGCTGTCAATACACTGAAATACAGGAATTGCTGCCTAAACATAGGGATTATTATTATTATTTAACTATTGAGAGACTACCTTTGCTTCTGAGTTCATTCCCAGCATAGTGTTCATACTTGTAGTGTCTACATCTCAGGGAAACTCAAGAAATGTAAGCAGTACTGTGGAGTTACTGCAAAAGAAGTAAAACTAAACTTTAAATTGAAGAATTCTTTATAACCATATTGTATATTACATATACAATACTAAATATTTAAATACACTGTATGTCCATGTAATTCTAAAATCTATCTTCAGCCACTTCATATGTGATCGTGATAAGCTTTATAACAAGCTGTATTTGTTGTGACTTAGTTTTCAGTATTGTGAATGTTCAAATATGCGAGTAACATTTTTTGTCCGTGACAACACTGATTTTTTTATTTCCTTCTTCAATGCTCCTGTTGGCATCTGAATTATAATTAATAGCAGTCATTGACAATGTTCTGACAAGGAGTCTTCTGTAAGAAAAGTAGTATTATCTTTTTCTGCTGCCAAAAAGCTAAATTAAAGAATTAGTTATGCTAATTAGCTAAGGTATTTTTAGGGAACATATCTTATTCATCTTTATTAGGTCAGGAGTTTCATAATGAAAATCCTTCTCATAGAAAGGTAGACATTATTTTTTATTTTATTATTTTTTTTTATCCCTCACATGAGATAGATAGAGAATTCTCTAAGATGAAAGATTACTTCTTTGCAAATTTAGATGGTTTCCCATAGGAAGGATCTTTTTGTAGCTAGACAGCAGTTTTTTTAGACAAAGATACCTCTGATGAGGTTTTTCTCTTCTATTATGAAGTTCATATTTAGTAGCTTACCTACTGGTATTGACTTCATTTTGAACTCAATTTAAGTCCCTGCAATGAAAGCATCATTTAAATCCTTTTTCTGAAGAAATCCTATCTTGCTTGCATGCGTAGTTTATTGAATCTTAAGGATTCTGGCTTTGTCTTTTTGAGCAAGGCAGGATGAAATCTCTCATTATATTCTTGAATAAACGTGGTTAGTGATTGGTAGTTGTCTGAACAAATGTAACTTGAAACATGAAAGCCAAAGATAAAAATAGTAGCTACCTAAATCTTATGCTTATGAGCTGACTTCATCAAAATACCTGAAACTTTTAAGCATCATAAAATAATTCTCGAACAAAGATGTTAGATTAATTGGATTTTGATTTACTTCAGATGGGAAGAAGGCAGTTATGTTTTACAGAATTGTTGCTGAAATCCCTCATAATTATTGAATTCCTCGTGGGTCCATGAAGGCAGCTGTCATCCTTGAAATGCTCTTTGTATTAAATAAAGGATCTTGTTTAAATAGAGGTTACATAGGTTTAAATAGAGAATACTGTGATCTAAACTGCAATGGTAGTAGAACTTGTACCTTAATTTTTTTTAGTTATTTGTTCACCTGTATCTCCACTAGCATCCAAAGTGACTAAGGAGTATATGGAATATAATATGGAATTATTAAGGCGTATATACAAACCTTTGAAAGGACCTTGGATTAAAAGATACATCTTTAGTGCATTTTAGAGTTTAATTATTAATTTTATTTTAGTTATTTATGTGAGTTTTGAGGACACCTTTTTTTTTGAAATTTCTGTATGATGTCTGAGTTGATTGTGTTGTGTGCTATGTATTCATCTTTCAGAAACGAAATTGCAGATCCAGTCCTACTCTTTCCATTCTCCCTGTGTTCAAAAGAATTCATTTTCCACACTTGTCATGAAAATAGTTGGAGAGCGCATGTATTCACTCATCTTTTGTCTTGAAATGTGCAAAATAAAATCGTGAATCTGAAAGGTGGATTTTGAGCATGACTTCTGTATACATGTTGCTTCTGGATAGATCTTCCTGGGCTGTGCTAACTGTAAGTCTCTGAAATGCTAAAACTCTGTGTGCCATCTTATTGTTTTTTAGCTTGCTCATAGTCTTATGAGTCATTAATACTCTTCTCCTCCCCTTTTTTTTTTCTCCTCTAAAATCGGATTTTGCAAGAGAGAGAGAGAGAAAACACTGGGGCATTTTACTGTCTGTGCAGAGTAATCCACTGCATCAGACTCTGGAGTGATTCCAGTCAATGGCTTTGTAGAAGCTGCTTTTTGGCCCTGCCTTTCTCAAAAGGCTCTTGAGTCATGTATATAACTGTTTTACATGGAAGATTAGTGATTATTATCGTGAGCCACAAATAAGCAAATACAGCTTTCGTAAGAGTCTTATTTTTTTTTTCTTTGAAATCTTTACTTTCCTCTGTAAGAAGAAAATAATTTAAATATCATAGAATATACTACAGGTTAGCAAGAATTAAATTGTTTATCTCAAATTAATATTAGTCTTGCACTGCTGAATTTGCATTTTTTATCTGGTAACCTTTGCAACTTGTTGCAAAGTGAGGGCAAGTTTTCACTTATTTTCCTTTTAATAGAGAAGAGGTCTTCTTTGAAATATTACTGCTTTTGGAATGATGAGATATGGTTATATTTTAGAAACATTTATGCTAATTTGAAAGTGGAGCAAAAACGTTTAGAAGTCAAAAAGTACTCAATATTAACTAATTTAAACTCTATTAATTCTTATGCCAAGGAAAAAATAACCAAATATATTTGCTCATTCCAATACAAGTCATCGGCATGTTACATTCTCAAATTAATTTCTACTGGTGTTATAGCTGAAGGGAAAAAAAAAATCACTTTTTAAATTTGCCTCTAACATTGCAGAAGCCAGGCAATTATTCTTAATGATCCAAAGTCTAAATATCCTGCAACTCCTAATGAATTGCAGAGGGAAAAAAAAAAAAAAAGGTTTAGCAATAATAGCACAATGCTCCCGGAGACATCCATAGACTTTTTAAGTACAGCACAGCATATTTAAATTTAGATCAATAATAGCAAGAATATTTAGTTAAAATGGTTCCTATTTGCTCTTTTCATGAATCATATTCTTCAGAGAAAACAGATGGAGTAAGCATGCTTGCTGGACTGACTCAGTGGTCCACCTCCTGTTTTTTTTTTGTTTGTTTGTTTGTTTTGTTTGTTTTTTTCTTGTTTTTTTCTTTTTCTCTTAAACCACCCTCCAACCCCTTTTTCCAATATCTTGTTTAAAAACAACCAAACCAATCAACCAAACACCCAAATATCTGCTTCTAAGTACTAAATGTGTAAAGAAAAGGATATAAAACAACAGAAACAACAGTACATGTGCCTTTTCTGTTTAAGCATACATCTCAAAAGGAAGTTAATATCTCAGCATAGAAAGTAATTTGGATAGTGGCCTTATTCAGATATTATCATCAGCCATGAGTTTTTTGAAAGTAGGTATATGTGAGACAGAATGGATATCTGCAGAAATAAGGTTTGCCAAGAATGAATATTAGGAAAAGCATATAATCATATCTAACTAAAACAAAAATAGATACTTAAATATAGACAAAAAACAGTGATAAAGAATGGCATGATAAAGACCTAGGTAAGGCACTGGTGTGTAGTTCTGGATGCTCACAGAGCAGAGAACCATTCAACAATGTCTTGGTTCAAAAAGGTAAACGACACAAGAAACAAAGCTGTTGCTGAAGAGCATGAAGAGCAATTTGAGATTTTTTGACATTTTATATTTCAGCTTTTATAGGTTCCAGAGCTTTATGTAACAACATTACATGCATATTCAAAGCAATCCAAGATGAATTTTACAGAACTAAATGACCGTCTAGAAAAGATCCAAAGTATGTTTATAAGAACACCTGAGATCCTGGCAAAGGAATTTTGTTTATTCGCAAACTGATGTTATAAGTGAAAATGCAGGTGCTCAAATGAGTGTATTAATCAAATGGATGAAAAACACGATGTCACGTCATTTGGTGTGTTTGTTAGTGGCATTGCATGCACTATAAGCTCTGTGCATAATGTAAAGTACTGTGCCGCATAGAAATGAATGGGGATAGACTCATGCCTATGTGCCCTCTTGAAGAGAAGATACTCAGAAGGCAGCAGCCAGCTGAGAATGGCAGGCTGGAGGGGATGTATGTGCACATTGTAAATAATGTCATTTTAGCATATTTATATTCTTGAGCTTGAAAAATCATATTCTTTATATGAAGATACAAACATATATTTATGCTTGGGTTCAGTTTACATCAGCATCATCACCTTTTCTCTCAGATGAAAGTAAGAGAGAGGAAAAGATTACAAAAACTTAGTCATTCAGGCATGTTCCAAGAACATTAATGCAGGTAGTAGCATTAGATAGAGAGCAGTTTAACCTACAAAAATGGTTGAGGCTATGTGCCAAATTGTGTTGCTCATCAGTATAAGACAGACCTTTGTTCATAAATGGAGCAGGGAAGTGTGCTGGGGTATTGGTTTGGTAGATATGAAAGGTTTTTAAGTGTTTCTGAAGTTGAAATACAGTAACTGAAAATGACTGTACTTTAGATTGTCTGTCTGAAAACACTGATAACAGTTAAAAGACTTTATTTCTCTTTTTATCAGTACAAAGAAATTGCTAGTATCAAATTTCAGATATCCCAGGATTCTTTAGTCTGCAGTATAAACTATTATATTGACAATAAATTGTCAGTTAAAGATAATTCAGGGTCAATGCCAGTAATTCATGGGCTATTATCTCATCTCTATTTACAGTGCACTTGAGCCAGTGTCCTCCTCTTTGTTCATGAATTTTTACATTATTTTATTGTTTAAATGCATTATAAATTTGTGAAATTATGTGTGAATATCCTGTAAAATTTATTAGTGTCAGTGTGCTCTACTTTCTCTGGTTGCAGAAAGGTTTCTTATGTTGGAGGCCTGTGACCAGTAGTGTCCCGCAAGGGTCAGTACTGGGCCCGGTGCTGTTCAACTTGTTCATCAATGACTTGGACGAGGGCCCAGAGTGCATCCTCAGCAAGTTTGCAGATTATCCCAAACTGGAGGAGTGATTGACACTCCCGAGCGCTGTGCTGCCATTCAGAGAGACCTGGACAGGTTGGAGAGTTGGGCAGAGAGGAATCTCATTAAGTTCAACAAGGACAAGTGCAGGGTCCTGCCCCCGGGGAGGAATAGCCAGTACAGATTAGGGCTTGACCTGCTGGAAAGCAGCTCTGCAGAGAGGGATTTGGGAGTCCTGGTTGACAACAGGCTAACCATGAGGCAGCAATGGGCCCTCATGGCCAAGAAGGCCAGTGGGATCCTGGTTGCATCAGGAGGAGTGCTGCCAGCAGGTTGAGGGAGGGGATCCTGCCCCAGGTTGTAGAGTCTCTTTCTCTGCAGACCTTCCAAACTTGCTTGGATGCCACCCTGTGCCACGGGCTCTGGATGTCCCTGATTGAGCAGGAGGGTTGGACTAAATTATCTCTAGAGGTCCCTATTCCTTAATCTTAACCTTAACCATTCTGTGACTCGGAAAGAGGAAAATAAGGTATATGATATTAACATAATATTTCCAACTCTCTATATTATCAGTATCCATTGTTTTATCATTTAAACACATCTTAATGCTGTTTAATATTATGAAATGCAAAAAAAACTCTAAATTTTTTTAAAGTATTTAGTATGTTCTTGGCAACCTGGTAAAGTAGACAAACAAAAAAAAAAGAACTGAAGTTGACTTCTAAACTGGTAAATATAAGAAACCACAGTATTCAACAAGAGTTTGATATTTCAATGCTTTGAAATTCAATCTCTAGGGTTTTTTAAGGTAGCATATACTCTTTCACTTGCAGTTAAACTTAGTGCTTTTCCTGAAACATTTTATTTTACACAGAGAGGTTATCCTTGCAGACCTGCAAAGAGCTGACAGGAGGCAGAAACCCTTTGAAAAGATCTTCTTTGTTTTCTAGAGCAGAAACTATAAAGCAGCACCCACTCACCCACTCTCTGCCCCTGAAAACTGCCTTAAAATATGAATGGAGTGACTGCATGTTAAAGCTTTAGGTTTTGTGCATGTAGAAGAGGATTTGTTCAATTACAGAGATGGAGGTTTCTGTCCCTCGGTACTGCTGCAGTATAACCTAAGGCAGTGAAATAGATTTTTTTTTCCTGGGATAAATTCTCCTCACACTGGTTATCTAGTTAATGGTATGGTGCTAGAAACAGTTCTTCTGGCATGCCTGAGAGAGCGAAGGATTTCCAAACAGGGATGAGGACAAGGGATGAATGTCACAGCATCAGGCTCTTTTCCTAGCCAAAGAAAATATGTGTTGACTTTGCAGGCAGTCTGTAAGTTCAGGAGATTATTCTTTCTCTTCACTTTGACAGAGCAGTGCTGGAAACAACATACAGATCTTCAGCATGGTAACTGTCTCATCCTTGTTATTTTTGTGGTATATATTTTATAGGACTTACAAACGCTATGGGACACCATACCTCTTTCCCTCCTCACATCAAGAAATAAGCAAGGTGTGAGGGTTTTGAGCTTCTTCAAAGAGTGAGAGGATTTCGAGAATCCCAAAGGAATCAGATAGTGCATGTGATCATCACATTTTGCATGCTTTTCAAAATGTATTCTTAAATACTTTGTATTTTGTACTCGTGCAGATTTGATCTTTCAAAACCAACCAGGGCAACTATAATGATTTTAAATGGGAGGTTAGGTGGGAAAAAAATGATGCTATGACAAGCTGTGATACATGGAAAGTGGTGAGACAAAGCAGGCAGAGCAAAGCAATGTTCTGAGGTTCCCACATACTGGGCTGTAGACATCTCTTGCTTTGTATGTGTTTCTTTCCTAGCGTGGAGATTATTTCATTTCATCTCTCCCTCTCTCCTTTTTTTTTTTTTTTTTTAAGTGAAAATGATGAGGGAAAAGAAATGAAAAAGAGAGTTTTCAATTCTCCCTACACTTTTCCTCTCTTGGCACCCCTCTATGGCTGAAACATCAGCCCTAAAAGGGCTGATGATAGGTTGATACTCTACTCTGTTCTCAGCCCTGGCTTCCCCACTGGGTTTGGCCCATGTCCTGAGGTGTATAAAACTCACTGGCAGCAACATGCCCTTCTCTCTGTCCAGACAAAGTCATCAGGCAGGCAGGGGAAGTTTGGGGTTAGAACAGGAAGTCTGGAAGATTGACTGGTAAATCAGTTTGCAAGTTTTCTGTTTTTCAGCGATAAAGTCACGGTATTGTAGTAAAGCTGTATTACTTTTACCTAACCTATTTATGTACAGAATTGGGAATTCTGAATTCTTAAACTATTCCTAACAGCTGAAAAAGAGCATGTTGAAAACTTTAATCTGCATAGCATGGCAATACAACATGAATAAGTTATTAAAATATAAATGCACACACATGCCCATGCATATGTATTTCTATATATGCAGGTAAGAAAGTACAACACAAAAATAGAATACTAAAGAACACAAAAATAAAATAATAAAGATACTTTGCAACAATTTCTGAATATAATTAAATCAGTGGTTTGTAAAAGGGTTTTTTATTATATGCAGTTATATTTTATTACTTTAACTGCAAGATAAAATGCTTTTTAAATTACAATGAAAAAGCTATTACTAAGTAGAATAATAATATCAATGCAATTTTAAAAACCTCAGCTTCCAAATATTTATTCCCACATTTAATAACACCCTGTGTATGCTGACTTCAGCATTAAAATTATTTAATCTAAACAAACTGTGAAGCTATAAGTATGCAACACCAAGTATGAGAAATTAATAAAAACATTTATTCTTATGTGTTCTACTGTAGCTAAGCTATTATAACTTGACATTATGAAAAATAAAATGAAAGTATATAGTACAATCTATTATACATTCTTTTCAGTTGTAGTTTCAGATGCACATAAAATGGGGAAAAAAAAGCACTAAATACTTCTGGCAGAATTGTGAATACATACAAAGAAATTGTTCTAGGATGCAGGATTGCATTACTGCGTTATTTCTTGGCTCATTATTTGTTACTTGGATCTTATCTTTTCTGTAAAATATAAATAGCATAAAGCTGCACTTAGTAATATGAAGTTGATTTACAATGAACCTGCAGAGGCTGAATATGCAAACCTTATCTTTCCAAGTGTCATGTTCATAAGCAAAAAGATGTGCTGCTCTTATGACTGTACATTTTTATGGTAGTCAAACTGTTTAAAGCAGAGACGCATGATTAAACTTCTGCACAGTCTATTTTATTACTAAACTAAGGCAAATTTGGAATAGGAGACACTCAGGGTGGTTTAGTGCAAATCACTGGACAATGCAAAGCAGTGAGGATAACCCTATTGCTGCCAAGGCTGTTTAAGAGAGATGGCAAATCTAAGCCGTAACTACGTGCTGGCAAACAACATCAAGAATGTCCTGCTACTGTTGGCCTAGTTGTGGTGGCATCCTGCAATGGTTTAAGATATCTGGCTCACCCTTATGTTGAAGTTTACTGATCTATAATGAAACAGCCTGGGGAAAGCCACCCCAGTGTACAGTCCAGACTGCAAGAATGAGTACGTCTCCTCCAGCAAGCAAATCACTGCATTAGGATGGGAAGGGAGGGGTCATGTTTGCTGTGGAAAGGAAGTATCCTCCAGTGTGAGGCAGTGCAAGTGGGATCTGTAACACATTAAATAACTGCCTAAATGCTTAAAGATTATTTAAATCAACTGGAATGTGTCTGTCTGTCTGTGCTCCTGGAGCATCCTGAGATGGTCCCTGTGTGCTGGGACTGCCAAAGGGGGAAGCAGAAGAATATAAAATCATCTTTTGTCCTTTCTTCCTCCAGCTAGAGCTGTGGCCCATCCAAGTTAAAATTTGAGAGAGACTACACTGCTGTCCACTAATAAGTTTAGTAGTTTCTGAAAAGGAATGTCAATCAATTTATCATTTCCAGGGGCTGGTCAAATAGCAAGCTGAAAAACATTTTTGAATCACATCCTATTAGAAAAATGTATGCTGCTTTCAGAGGTTAATCATTGCAAGTATAGTGCACAAAATAACATGCTTATCTTGTTAGATAGTTGTTGCATTATTAAATAAGTATATTAGAGAAAATCAACATTACCAAATAGCAATGAAAATCTAGCAGGTTTTGTCTTTTTAGCCAATAACTATATAAAGCAGAGTCAAAGTGCAATTACTATTGAGTGTTTTGTGTGAGGAGTCTCTTTCCATGACTTGCAAATCAAAATAGTACAGTTAATAGAAAGCAAGTTTGGTGCATCCTGATTTCATGTTGTTTCCCAACTTACTGTTGTTTTTTTGGCTAACTTTCTGTACTTTAGTGACTCTTACTCAATATGCCATGATTCACTATAGGATATTTGGTATTTCTTTCATTAGCATATATGTTCCAGTGATCATCATGCAGCTTTCTCTGGACTCTGTAAGTACCATGTAAGATACTGTGATTTTTTTTACAGTTTTTTTGCTTCCTTATTAACATAAGATACATTAATTTTGTGTAAGAAATTTCTAAATTAAAATTGTTTTCAAAATGATATTGAGTATTCCAGTATCTAAAAGGTATATTAAGAAAATCTTGCCTTATGGACTTCTCCTTTTTGATGGGACTGTAGAGGAACTGAGAATCACTTATTACTTCTTAACTTAACAATTATTATAATGTTCTGTAAGTTTAGGTTTAAATATGATGCTTTTCCTCTTGAAACAAGAACTTGAAGTTTTGATTGGTTGAGTTGGATAAATTAAAGGGATAAATTGAAGAGAACTAGTCTCTTTCACCCACACATTATTTCACCCACACATTCTTTCACTCATCTAAAGAGAGAAATGGTTCTAAAAAAACTACTTTTATGTAAAGATATATGTATATGTGTATATGAGCTCAGCTACCAGGGCATGAAAAAGGTAAAAGGCAAAAGTATATCAGTTCTGCATAAAGAAAAGCATTTAGGGACTCAGTGAAAACTATGCAAAGACAGCATCTATATTCCTGTGAATAATGTAAAGTGGGAGATCCCTTCTTCAGCAGATGGCTTAAGTGGAAGGCAAGAAGAAAAGGAAGGGTAGGTTTGGGGTACTCAAAGCAGTTGTTTGTGGTATGGTAGAAGGAAGGAAAAAGATAAAAGAGAACATTGTGCAAAGGAGATAGTCATGTAGCAGCTTACTAAAAGAATTCATCAAGGTTTTTTGAGTACTTGCTTTATTCTGCATTTTTTGAAAATGAGCATTTTCCTCTCTTTCACCCGATCTTTGGCCTTGGTCTCTGTTTTGCTCTCTATTTCTAGGTCTTGCAGCCTTTATCCCCAGATTTACTTCTTCCTACTGGAGCTTCTTTTCTTTTGCATTATTTTGGATATTCATTTTCCTTTTGTTTCTTTGTTTCTGCATCAGCTTTGCTGAGAAGGTATTCCTTAATCTTCTTGTAGTTATAGATAACTTTACTATGGACTTCAGTACTATGAAATATTAGCCTGAACTGACAGTGTATCATGTATACAGATTTTTGGACTCATGTATATAGATTTGTGCATAGGTCATGCATACGGACACCACTCCTTTTATACTGAGTATAAAACAGGCAGGTTACTCTGTACCTTAATAAGTGGAGTTTCTCCCAGTCACAGGGATATTCTGCAATGAGGCCATATTCTGCAATGAGGTTTCTAGTTTAACTTCTGAAGTTAAATGATTTAAGAGCCTAATTTTAAAAGTCTTTCTTTTCAATTCAGCATGGCATGGTAGAAAACTAACTGAAGCAATGCATAAGTTATCATGTTTTCTAGAAGTGTTAGACTGCAGGGAAGATTTACAGCTCCTGCGTGCAGTGAGCCTTTGAACGCTTTGAGCTCAGTAAAGCTCTGCTCTCCACCACCTGCTTGTCACCGGTTCCATCTGCAGCTTCTATTAGAAATTCAACGCAGGACCAATTCTCATTTCATTAGGCAGGGAAATGAAAGGGCTTCCTTCCTTCCTCCCTCACTCCCTCTCCCACATTTGCTTTGAGTGGTGTACGTATGTATTTGTGTTATGTATGGTTCTTTCTGTATCACTTTGTATTGAAGTAGGTCTAGTTAATGGAATATAGACTTGGACCTTTCATCATACAGATTTGAGCACCAAACCAATTTGTAAAGCTCAGATGTGTTCATGGGTAATTCACAATTGGAAAGAGAGTTGTCTTTAGTTTTCATCTATGAAAATACTAATGCAAAGAGTTCACCAGTCACTCTCCAGAACTTGAAATGCAAATCAGCTCAAATCAATTACCTGCTGAATATTGCAACATGAAGAAAAGCTTTTTGAGCTAGGCACAGGAAATTGAATGCTATGATTTTATTCAGGATCCATTCCAAGGTCTCTGCTGAGATGGGATGATTTTTCTAGCAACCTGTTATGAAAAAGAGGAAAAGTTGATTATTTTTATTGAATTATATTTTTCCATTCATATGCTTGAGAAGACTCTGCTACTCCTGCCATTTGCTAAAGCAGTGTTTTGGTAGATTTTAACTTAAATGCAAGTTTTCTTTTAAAATACACTAGGATAATTTTGGTGATTTTATTCTGATGATTTAAAAAATACCTTAGAAGAATTTTTGTATCTTGATTAAAACATGCCTGAGTTTATACAGAGAGTTCAGGAGAGCCAAACCTATTGCAAAATTGGCTTTTCCATAAACTGCCTGAGCAGATAAAGGTAACTTTTTTACAGAAAACCCTTTGTAAATTTTTAACAGTAATTAAAAGATTTTGTTTACAATACTTATTATCTTATACAAGGAAGAACTTGGACGTGACAAAAGGAATGCTAGGATGGAGAACTCTAGTCCTTGAATAGATGCTGAGTACCTCGACAGTGGGCACTACTTTGTAAAGTCAGCTGCCATGAACCGATGTTGTGATCTGTGCAGATGGACCAGCAATAGCAAACATGCTGCTGTGTGTAATTGGTGTAGCAATTGGACTCTTGACTATTAGCTAGATTTTGGCAATAGAAAACTTGCAGATGGTGGGGGATGGAAGGCAATGCATTGATAGTGACCGCTGGCAGTAGTGTATAATCCTTTATTATAAGAAGTTTATTACCAGTGTAGAAGCTATAACAGGACATTCACTTTCTATTTGAGTCACCACCTCTTCCATGACTACAAATATGATCATTTTCAGGCCGTGATTGTGAACAACTTTGACCAAAATGAATTTTATTCTTGTGAAAGCCCTAGGACAGTGTATGAAAATTTTCAAGCCATTTTCAAAGGAGTCTTGCTTGCACCTTTGCTGGTAGGCAGAAGGGAGCGCTTCCTATGAAGTCAGCATGTGAAAAAGCAGATCCCTGCAGTCTTCTCTCCTTTAGTGATATTCCCATCTCAGATTGTAATTGTGCAGTCAACATGAAACATGGACATAAAGATGTGAAAGGTGGCATCTTTATTTTATGACTACGTATTTTATGCTACATCATATTCTTCTTTGCACATCACTTTCTTTTTTATATAAAATCTTTCAAACAATGCTTTTTGGTAAAAAGGAAAATAAGTAGCCTAATTAGTTACTTCTGTATTTCAGGGCAAATACCATTTATAGTCATGGTATAAAATCAATTTAGAGTTTGATATTCTTATTGGAGGGACTCAACAAAAGCTTTCAGGGCCCACAGCATAATTCCTTAGAGCTGTGAGGTTGGGTGAATTGTTTAGAATTGAAATCCACACTCCAAGACTTGATTGCTTCTGCCATTCTTCTGTTTTCACTCAGACAGATGTGCTTCATAGTGTTCAGTGAAAAAAAAAAAAAGAAATGGAAGTAAGGAGAGAACAACAGAGCAGAAAATTAAAGAAGGTGGGGGAGGAGATGAGTTGTATCTTTTCTAATAGGATTGTAGTTTCAGGAGGAAAAATGTAAAAAATTGAGATTGTTGCTTGCGTGCCTTTAGCTGCTTTCACTGACAGCATTTAAGTGTTCAGGAGATGGCAGGAGGAGAAAGGAAAAACTTTTTTTTTTAATGAACTATTGCAAACTTTAGTCTGATTTAAAGTCATGGCTTCCTAGCAGAGTTAAATTTAAGATAAGCAGATATAGAGACAATAAATAAGTACACCTAATTGATGATGCTGAAGAGGGTGGTGGAGCTCCTCATTTAGTCAATGGGAAAGGAAGCTATTTCCAGTTGAGAAACAGAGCATGTGCTCAGAGGTTCTCAAGGCTGGTCTTTGATTTCAAACAAAATGGCATTTTTCAGTACGAGGATGAGGAGCTAAGAGTCCTGCCCTTGCCAGAGAGAAGGAAGAGAGGAAGGAAGGAAGAGGGGAAGGAAGGAAGAGGGGAAGGAAGGACGGAAGGACGGAAGGACGGACGGACGGACGGACG
>JAWLRI010000225.1:86794-100648 GCA_034781795.1 Crypturellus tataupa
GGAAGGAAGGAAGGAAGGAAGGAAGGAAGGAAGGAAGGAAGGAAGGAAGGAAGGAAGGAGGGAGGGAGGGAGGGAGGGAGGGAGGAAGGAAGGAAAGGGCTCACAGAGAGGTTGAGCAGCTGAATGAAGAGCCTAGAAGTCAGCTTGTCCCCAGTGCACAAGAATGGGACACGCCAAGGTGTGGTGATGGATGAGTCTTTCAACTCACTACTTGCTAGCTAACTCTTTTGGGACATTAATACTTTATCATTGTCATCAACACATTACAATAATATTAAACAGTGTGAATGTGAGCAGAAGAGAATTTCAGGCACCTGCTGGCATTTTGATGGCTGCTTTTA
Source organism: Crypturellus tataupa (assembly GCA_034781795.1). NCBI lineage: Eukaryota > Metazoa > Chordata > Aves > Tinamiformes > Tinamidae > Crypturellus > Crypturellus tataupa. The sequence goes on from JAWLRI010000225.1 coordinate 87,136, forward strand.
CATTCTGGACAGGAACACCTCACAGTAGTCATTGCATTTCTGGTCTCCTCCCACACACTCTGGATGCATGTGACTGATTACCCGGCTTGGGCTTGAGTATATGCTATACTTTGTGCCCAATGGTTTGCACTGGGGGAAACAAAGAGACTGGTTATGAAAGGAACCCTGGCTTGTTATGGAGATAGTCTTGGTGACTGTGGTGTAAGACTAGTATGATTTGTAGGCTGCTTTGTTCAGGGAGCAAGTGCAATCATTAAAGGTAAGACTCAGAATGGTGTCCCTGAATTTATTTGTTTCTCTCCAAAATATTTGTGTGATGCCACTGTGACGATCTTCTTTCTGGTCAGAAAGCTAATTTGTTTTGTAGCCTGAGTGTCAGCTTAAGGCTCAGGCTTTGGGTTTAATCAATGAAGAAAGATGACTGTTTGTGTCATGGATTACTGCCTATGAGGTTGCTGCATATACAGAACCATGTGGAGAGCTCTGGGCTTTGTCCATCACAAAAATCCAAAGATAAAGGACGGTGAAAATTGAAAATATAAATGAGAGAGGCTAAAACAAGCTTCCAGTGCCCAAGGCCTTTAGCTTTATAAAAACTATTTGAATAGTTTTAATATCCTGTGTTTCTCTTGTCTCTCTTTTTTTTTGTTGTTTGTTTGTTTATTCCAACATCACCACCACTAGCGTTAGTCTTCTTATGGTCTGAATGAAAACTCTTAATTCTAAGAAACATCAAAACTTGATGGTGAAACCATATCACTAAATCCATTTTGCCATGTACACCGTATCTTTTTTTACGTCTGTTAGAACATTTCTGGTTCAGGGTGGTGAGGTCACTTGTTTGCACTGGGACATACCGTGAATATTGACAATGACTCTAGAAAGTTGCAACAAATTTGTATTACACTTTTAATTGAGTCCTCTAGTTAGTACAACTGATCAAATCTAGGTTCATTTGCAAGTACTGTACTTGTGTCAGCAGAAAGAAGAGATCTAGCAGAGATTATCCCTCCAGGTTTAATTGCTAGATGGTTGTGCTGAGGCTTAGCAATCCATGTTAAGCATTTGGAGTTGAGCAAGTAGAAACAAATTACCCCGTAGAGAGGAATAACTGTTTCGCTGATGAAACCAAAAGGCAGTGGGGAAGAAGTAGAGGAAACATAAGAAAAGCCTTTGAAGGAAAACAAAGCATTTTAGTTTTGCTAATTGGGTAGTGTAATAACAAAGACATATAATGTGCTAATATAATGAATCAGAACCTATATGATTTGTCCAATAAGATGCATTTTGTAAGGTACTTGTCAAGTTGAGCTTTTCAGGCAACAAGAATTTTGGTAAGGCACTTCTGAGATCAGTTAGATATTTTCAATGGGGCAGTGAAGTAAGTTAGTATTTGCTAGGAAAAGGTATCTCACAATGTGGTTACGTAAATTAGATAAATTTTAAAAGACAAATTTGAAAGGAAGCTTCAAGGTTGTAGCTCTCATTATTTGTTAGTCACAATGTTTTTTCAAACCAAAGATATTCTGAAGAAAAAGGCATCACAGTAAGTTTTGCTTTGTGGACATGCATTTTTGCCAGTAGTAAAGGAATTTCTTCTTAACAAATTTGTAATTATCTAGGATAGTCTCAAGTCTGACCAGACGTGTTGGCTTACAAAAAGTAAGACTTAAGTCAGATGGGTTCAGTTAATAACTAACATAATGGTTAATGAGGGAAATGTATTTTTATGGACCACAATATTGAAAAAAAATAGCATTTTACTAGATTCTAATCTAGCCAGTGCAATGTGGGCACAAAATATAATTATCTTGCCTTTTTTTTTCCTTTTCTAGTCCACTAGAAAAGTGTCTTAAAGCACTATAATTACCAATTTATACTTATTTTCTAGACATATGCATTTGGTTTTGGGTAACATGCTGTGTCCACTTCTGATTTTCTTGCTTCTATATGTTATTTATAAATTACAATTAAATATAAAATGCAAATAGTTTTGTTGGTCTACCAATAATTCCCTACCAAAAGAATTGTTTTCTGGAGGATGTCACAGCTGGAATTTCTTCTTTTTAATTATATAACACCAAAGGGTAAACCTCCTAGTGGTTAATTTATGTGCAAAGACCGCTTTAGTTTAGGTGTTAAATGATGTTTTAGCACTTAAGGCTAAATTAGTACAAATTAATCGTGTTTGCATAACAGTTGACAATTGTTATAACCCCTGGCTTCATCTTTAGAGATGAGTGTGTATAGTCTTTAGCAGTAGGTTTAGTTATCCATAATTAACATTGAGAATAAATTATAAGCCAAGGGGGAAAAATAGCCAGCAGAGCAGAGATACTTACGCTTGTCTGTCCCATTGAGTGGAAGACAAAGGTTAACTCCGGGTGGTGAAATGACTACATTTTCAAATAGATTTTGGTTTGCAAAGAAGCAGAGAGGAACTTGCTCATAATTATAGGAAAAAAGGACCAATGAATGGGATGACATGGGTTCAGTGATGGCTGTGATAGCGGTTAATTTGGGAATCCTTTCCTACACCTGTCAACCTGATAAGGAAATTCAGAAAATTTGAAGTAAATCTTCCTCGAAGGAACTGAGAATATGACTATAGTGATTAGAACATAGTCATTTATTTATTTATTATTTTTCCAAGAAGAAAGCTTTGCTGAAAACATTTCCTAATCCGTTCACATGTATTCCTCTAGAAATCTATGTAACCATTTCTCTCTCTGTTGTCCACTAATAGAAACACCAATATATGCTGAGCATCAGTTATTAAGAAAACAAATATTGCAACTGAAAAATCTGAAAAACACTATTTTTATTATTCTAAATTTTTTGCCACTGACACAAATAATAAGCACCTAACTCAGTATTATCACTTAGATCATCAAGTGTATTAAAAATCATGACCTTACCATCACAAGCTTCAAGCATTTGGAATGAGATTTCTTCTTAAAGTATCACTGTAATTTTTAACAAAATATTGTGAAGTCACTTGACTTTATGTTGCTTTGGGGAAGGTGTTAGGAATGACAGATTTTTAGTGTTAATAGTATCTCTGAGATTACATGAAAGATTCCTTGTTACTGACAATTAATTAACCCAACACAAAATATTCTTTCTTTTAGAATAATTTTGTTTTTATAATGTTTTTCTGGCATCTTTAGTCTTCATGTTAAGCAAATTTTCTGATGCAAATGTCCTGGAAAACATATTTTGTTTCATTTTCTTATGAATGTGATGTTCCAATTAATCTCAAAACAGTAAGGTTTTTGGCAAAGTATTTGCTTGATCTCTGTCTTTTTTTTTTTTTTTTTCTCTGTCTCTTTTTTTTTTTTTTTTTTTTTGAGTATCTGCATCGCTCATGATTACTTGCATTTTAAGATATTTATTTGTTCTGTGCTTTTGCCATAGAATTTTCGTCCATGCTTGTGTTTCACAATTCATGTATTATACTTGTTATCAATGGAATCAGTGGGTTAGGTAATGGTCTGACTCCCTTTTGTGATGTGCAACTTCAAAAATGAAAATTTTAAGGTTGTTTAAGTAACAGGCTGGCAGAGGTGTTTTCTGCATGCTTAAAAATATGTTCAAGAATATGTGCTTTGAGAAAAACAAAGGCCGTATTGCTAATCTGTCCTGTTCATATCTTGAATGTCTTGGATGAGAATGCAGTTTTATCAGTTCATACATATTTACTGCCATTCCAGATCTAAATGCCCCTTAGGCATGCATGATTTCCATGATGATGTGTTTTTTTCCAGTCAACGCCTTCTTCTAATTCTGCTATTCTCCCTGTGTCTTGATTCTCTTCTGACTTACCTCATTGCCTGGTTGTCCAATACTGCTCTATAGGTTTTGTGTTGACTGGCTCTGTTGTGCTACAGTAGTTCCACTGTAGATGATTCCTATGATCAGGCCTTTTTGCAGGCATCTGGAATGATGTCCATTACAGCCCAATCCTTGTTATTTTTTTCTCTCAAATAAATTAATAAAGCATTATATTTTTCAAGAATGCAGGAAACCTCTTTAACCATGTCGAATGGGCATTTTTTGGAAAGATCTGCTTTCTGCAGAACTAATTATACTAAGTTTATGTTATACAGAAACACAGTAATGGTCAACACTAAGTTACATGTAGTGTGTAACATCATTCATTCTGCATGTGTGTCCCTGGCAGACTCAGCGCTCATCAGAGAGAGGGAAGGATCAGGGTTTGTCCTTGTGTGAGTGCTCTATGCATGTGCATCTTGGTAAAGGCACTATTCTGCCTGTGCTGGTCTTTGTGACCAATCCCTGTGTGCATATGCAGGTACAGACATAGGATGTATGTCTGGGAATACTTGGGCAGCCTTACTCCTGGCTGTACCAGGAAACATGAAACTACTCCAGCCTCTGATCAATCCCAGCTCTTGGGTCCTGAAGCCCACAGAGTTTGGCATCCGCTAGCACTGTTCACTTTCAAAAGAAAATTAAATAGAGTAAATACGTTTAAAACATTATTCTATGCTCATTACAACTAGTAACTCCATTTTAATTTGTGTGTATAGTACAGTGTAAGCATGTACTAGTCATATGTTTTGTTAAACTGAAATGTGATTTAGAGTAAACAGCAAAGTTTGCCGAAGTACTAATATACAAGTACTAATGATTTTTTTTTTTTTAACTTATCTTACTGTGTTAATGGGCTCTGATTACCCTATGCTGATTGCTAAAAGGAGACTTTTTGAATAGAAAAGTCATGTGGACTTAATTCGGAAAAAAAATATAAATAAAATAATGCAAAAATTGAGCTTTGCTCAATGGAAAGTATAAAATGAGGATTCCTAGAGAGCCAGCAAATTACCTGAGAATAATTTGGCTAATCAGTGAGCCATTGAAAATGGTGCTCTGCACTTTAGTATTCTTACAGCTTTCATGCATGTTTATGTATTTTAATTGGAAGAAATACAGATTTTTGCTGCCTGGTGTTTTTACTTGCTGTTTAGCAGTGGGATACGAATAGATTGCAATATATAGACTAATAATCGAAATAATAACATAGCTATTAATCCAATGTTCTTGGGAAAAGAAATGATACAAATTGAGTGTATTCCTGCCATTTTTATCTACCTATAAAAATTATGTTGAATTACTGCTTGCAAAGGAGGAATTGACCACATAGGGTATGATGCTATTATTTGATAATAGTGGGCTCTCTGATCTACAAAGCAAAGACATAACAAGATCCAACAGATGGAAATTTAAGTCAATAAAGTTCAAACTGGAAGAAAGGTGAAAACTGCTGACAGGACAAGCAAGCATTGGAACATATTGCTAAGAGACAGGGCAATGTCTCTTTTTCATTTTCTTGTTTCATGACTTTCTTCCTAAGGACTATAATCTGATTTGACCCATATTCAAATTATGTGAGAGATTTTACACAGTCTAGGCAGGGCATAGGATCAGGGTAGTTTAACAGAAGAAAACACCAATTGTGAGCATTGTATGTCCAGCAGTCTAAAATTTCCAGACAACTGCAAAGATGCACAAAAAGGTATCTCAAAAAAATTAATTGGCTAGTGGGTCACAGTGTAACAGTATTTAACCAAATAGCTTCTCCATAGGTCATATTGGGATAGAAAGAGGCATGTTTTAGTTTAACTAGGAAGAGTATGACACTGATATATTTGTTCTTGGCTACTGTCTCTTTCTGCTGGAGCCATGATTTCCTTGCTGTAAGCAAGCCGGTGAAAAGCCAGTTGCTGCTGTCAATATGTTTTTAGTTTTGCTTATTCTGGGGAAAAGATTACTCCCTAGTATCAGTCAAGGGATCATGGATGTTGCTCAGACAAGCTGAGATAAGACAATGTGGTGGTGTTTGTTGAACTGCAGCTCCGATAATGTGCTGCAGTCTACCTGCATCGCATCTGATCAGCTTCTGAGTGATAACTAAAAAGGGAAAAACTGTGATCAATGTGTTTTGCAGTAAGTCTTTACTCTAGATCAATGCTTATGTACAAAGGCATGCATCACTGAGAGGTTTAATTTCTTTCAGGAAGTCAGAAAGTTTCTTCTAAGTTTTCATTTTTAGGATATCTTAAGCAAGGTAAAGGTTCGCTCAGTTTGAGTGTGATTTAGAAGGCACGCAGATTTTGGTATAAAATGTACCCTAAATGCACTCCAAATTGATTCTCTTAAAACTGATACACATTGCTCAAGGAGGAGGATGTGATGGATACTTTTTCAGCCTGACCTCTCAAGGACCAAACTTTTAATGTGGAAAAAGGGATTTCCAGATATATTTTTGCCATCTACATGTCTGTTTTGTGGTCACATTCCTATAAAAGGAAAACGTATAAAATATCTACGGTGCAGAAGGAGCCTGTGAAACAAGTAAGAGGCAGTCACGGATGCTGTTAGAATGGTGTGCAAATCAGGCAAACCTTTATCAGGTTAACCATTTTAGATTCTGATTGAGATTTAAAATAAACAAACACAAATATTTTGAATAATAAACTTGCAGACATGAAATACAGATGCACAGGTAGTTAATCTAAGACTAGATGCTTATATCAGGTCTGGATCTGACCAGGGCCAGCATAGAAGAACAATAGATTGTTCTTTTTATAAATAACCGAGTGCATATCTTAAGCAGTATTTTTTTTTCTAAAAAAAGAAAAAATAAAGAATCCTATGGTGATTAAGTTCCTTTTCTACAGATAATGGCAATGTCTAATACAAAATACAGAGTAATTGTAGTTTTTTGTGATAAAACGAAGCACAAAGAATAAGAAAGAAAAGCAAATGCAGTGCCTGTCAGAAATGGTTGACAGAGAAACGGTAATAGGAGGAAGGATTTCAGTTAAATTACATGCTTGAAAACACATGGCTAATAGATGGGGAAAGATACATCAGTTACATTAATGCCGATCAATAATTGGTCTTTACAAAGAAGGATAAGAGACAAGTGTGCACCATTAATGAGAAGGAATTAAATACAGTCGAGAAGTCAAAGGCATGTATCATGAAAAGTGAATAGTGTGGCTGAGGGATGAAACAAATCAAAGTTCCCATCAACATGATTTTGTGGTCTTACTAATGGTGACTTCTTAACTTTCTCAGGAAAGAAGAATGACCCTGCTGAAGAAGTAAATGTGTTTTTATTTAAAGTAGAAAATGAATAGCTCTTTAAAATTCAAAACAAATTCTTGTCTCTGACACTAATAAGTTGTTTGTTATCAGGTGCTTAAAGGTGTAAGGTGATGAATACACAATGTACTTGGAAAATAATTTTGGACATCTGTAACTAGTGAAGTAGAATGAAATCATTTAAGAAAATGAGTGAGTGTAAGAAAATCACAATTTTCAGCTACTTAAAGACTAATCGATGAGGAAGACTTGGGGTTGGACTAGATGACCTCTAGAGGTCCCTTCCAACCTTAGGCATTCTATGATTCTATGAAGACAGTTTAGTCAGGTACTGAAAATGATGACATCTTTATTTGACTACGGTTTTCCTATTGTTGCACAAAAGGAGCAATAAAATAGCACAGAACCAAAGAAATTCATACCTGAATCCTTTGTGAATAGTGATGAATTGAAAACATAATATGGATACATGGATAGAATAGCGAGAAAATTTTTTGAAATTTGCATCTGTACAAGGAACAAAAGAGAAGAGACCAGAAAAAAAAGCCAATTTTGTTACTCTGCAGTAAAAGAATGTATATCTCATTTCCATGAATAGCAATTTTTTTTTTTTTTTTTTTACTATGAAGCATAATCTACATATAAAATTTGGCAGTGGACATTATAGCACTGAACTGGCAAGTCAAACTCTCACGGAAAACAGAATTTAATTTTCATGAGCTCTATATGGCATTGTGTCGGGTTTAAATACCTGCTTCTGCTTCGTTTAGATCTAGACCTTTGATTTACATTTTCTGCTCCTCAGAGGACTAGCTCTTATGTGGGCAGCCCTCTACTATGAAAATTTGGAAAGCCTTGGTTCTCACCAGGTTCCATTCTAAAATGAAAACATCTTGATTTGAAAAAGGTTTGCTTTTAGTGGACAACCTCCAAGACACAGGGTTTCTGCACACCTTTGTTCTACAAGGGGTCAGAGTTCCTCCTTGCTGCTGACAAAGGAAACGACGGAGTTTAGAACTTCACCCACATAAGGTTTTCCACTGTGAGTTAGAAGTAGGAACAGGTAGTAACTGAGCGAGATGAGTCCACAGGACTAGCTGGTTAAATACCCCCTGAAAGATGGTGGAGTTCCCATTCTTCTTGCAAAATAAATAGAGGGAGGATAAAATCAGGATTTCATATGAAGTTTGCCTTAGATCATGAACCAGCAACAAGCTTTAGATTTAGAGTTTTTTTAATGAGTTCTTTTTTTTTCTTTCATTCTTCCAAATGTCTTCACTCCAGTAGTTTGTTTGAAATTTTACAAACTAATCCTCCAAAGGATGTTCTTCTGGATAAACCAGGGTTACCATTTCTGAATGCTGATGTGATTTTTCCTCCATCTGTGCAGCAATAACCATTTTACAGAGGAGAAGGGAGGTCAACAGCCACTACTGCATTTTGAACAGTGGGTTGTTTTCTCTTGGAGTGCAGGTGTGCGCTCACTGATTTATACTGTAATTGACTTGCTGTCCTTCCCCTCTCTCCTTTTTTATTATTTGAAATTTAGCAAATTGCTAGATACCATCTTTACTGTTTGTGTTCACCTTTTGTCAAACCATGCCTCCAAAACGCTGGTGTTGAAGAACAGCTGGCACTGAAAGGCACCGGGGACTGCAAACCCTCCCTCCCACTGCCCACGAGCTCCTGCGCACTCCTGCTTTTTCTTCTTCAGACTAGAATACTTTCCCTACCCGCAAATAAGAAGGTCAAAGTGCTTTTTTTTTCCTGCGTTGTCTTTGTTCTGAGTCCTTAGATTATAAGAAGTTGTATGTGTTTGAATACACATACACATCATTTGTAAGATTAAGTACTTAAGAAAATTTCTAAATTCCTAGGTTCTGAAACCTGGAGTTCTATTTTTCTTTCTCTCTCTCTCTCTTTCTCCTTATTTCACTGATGCTAGTAGGAGCTATTATTAAAATTAACCAGCTGAGTACATTGCAATCATCGCTTGGTTGATTCCTACTGTGACTCATCAATGGACATAAACAGTTCTGAGTAGATCAATAATCGGTGTTAATTACAATAGTAGCTTTTATGATGTGGACACCTGTCTACTAGGTGCTGGACTGAAAACAACAACTTTTTTTTTTTTTTTTTTTTTGTGTAGCTCTCAGAACGAATATGAGCTGATAATGACTTACATTAACTTCTGAACTGAGCTGGATTTGAGCCAGTAGCCAACAGCTGAAGTCCAAAACCCATCTTTAATATTTTTTTTTTTTGTTGTTCTAGTGGGGAGATCTGGTTAGAAAAGACTTTAATGAAATTCTTCATATGAGTCTATGTTCTCATGCTTGATCACTGTATTATTTTTTTAAAAATACATCTGAGTACAGGATAAAGCAAAAACATAGAACAAGCAAAAAGCAATACTCAGAGGAGGTATATATAGCCATATTTCATAAATATATAATAATAAAATTTCATAAATATATAATAATAAAATATATAAAATATAGCCATATTTCATTTTAGTGAAAAATCTGTTCTGTTCAGATGGGAACTCTTTGGATTCTGTTGGAAAGTAACTATTGCAGTAGGAAGCAATGAAAATTCCTCTACAGTAAACCAAATGTTCTCTGCAGGATTTCAGAAAAAAAAAAAAAAAAAAAAAAGGTGATACAATGCAAGATAAACACATTAACTTTTATAAGGTTGCAAGACAGGAGTAAGTGGTAGTGAGGTACAAAATTAATAATATTAATCATAAAATTATACAGGTTCTTGAAAAATACTTGTGGGAGGGAAATTATAGGTAGTTGCAGAATATATCAGGATATAATAATCACAGTCGTATTTTGTTGAAATACACATTTTACAATGGATTAACCAGGTCTGTTTTTATGGGAAAACAACAGGTAGACACATTTCATCTCTTTGAACTGTATGCAGTTAAAGCCACAATAATATTTCCTGTGATTATCGACATGACTATTATTAGCAATAATTGGGAAGATAAGTGAAAGACATATAACCCTCTAACCTTCTATTCTGATCTAATCCTAGAAATATCCCTCAATTTTGCACATCACCTATAGGCAGCATGTAGGTAAGCATGCTGTCAGGTCACTGAAGGCAACAAGTCTGTGTGTTTTTTTTTTTTTTTTTTTTTTTAATATGTATGTATGTGTATGCATCAGATGAGAGAAATTTTGCACTACTGGCTAGGACCAGAAAGCTGACATGTGCCATGATAGTAGCCTTGCATAAAGAGAGTCCCTGCTGAAATATGAGCTTGGTAAAGTCTAATGAGCATGGGAGGTCATAATGAGCCTGAGCACGGCTGGCTCCTCTGCTCCGTGACAGGTGGGAGAAGGGTAAGCAGCAGAGATCCTGTGCTGCTTTGGCATTTCATGAAGTACATGAAATGAAAGTAGTCCTAGCATTTCTGCACATTATTTGTTTTATGTTTTTGGGGTGATACTGAGGAATGCTGCAGTACCAGAGGAACTCCCTGCTGTGGATCTTGCAGCAGGATGAGTATTCCAGAAGGAGCTTTTCCTTACAATGTAGTAGAAGAAAAAAAACAACACAACAGTCAGCCATATATACATATATTTCTTTTTCTTCTTTTGAAGGTAACCCCTGGAAGAAACTGGTGCTGAGGCAGAAGAATTAGGAATAAGGAAAGGCACACCAAGCTAGTATGAGGCTTAAACTATCCAAAATTCTTGACAAATGTAAATAATTATAATTATACACTTTTCCTTTGGCTGATTTTTTTTATATGTTCATATCTATCTATCTATCTATCTATCTATCTATCTATCTATCTATCTCCAGGTCACGGTGGTAGAATCACACCTACCAGCTAATCTAAACTGTTAACATGGGCACTTGAAGGTATGGCTGTATCATAGGGATTTTAATTTTTTCTTTTCCTCTTTCTTATCTAAAATTCAGTGCCAATTTGAAGTTTTGACAATATTTGTTTGTTTGTTTGTTTTCTTTTTAAATAAAATTGCTCATACATAATTGTACTAAGTAAGATCAGGCTTAAAAATAGTCCTTAAGGAGCATAGTGCATGTTTTGCTATATTACTGTAATTCTACAATCAGTAATATGAGTGGTGTTCTACTTAAGAGGAAAAATGTTCTATATTAAGCCTATTTATTTTTCCCAGGGGCTTGTCTTGAGCAACACATTAGGTCAAACTTGAAAACATAAATTAAAGCAAAGCATATTTTGAAGAAATTAGATTATTCTGGACTTCTACCTGCTTTTTCAGTTCTGATGGGTTCTAATTCTCAGTATAATAAGTAGTCTTTTTCATGAAACTATGATTAGCTTAAATGTATACAGCTGGATTTTGTAGTACATGTCGTATTTTATACTTGGTGATATTCATAATAATGTCTACTTATTTAGAAGGGTACTAAGGCACTACTTATAGCTCTTTATATTTGATTTGTTTTATAGCTTCTATCTCCTAGGACTCTGAAAGGCAAAGTCAGACAGAAGAAATTTGGATAGGGATGAATAAATTTTATTTTGACAGCTTGTTTATTTGCTGAGAAATGTAAGTTTCAACTGACCAAATAGTTTGCAATTTTATGCCGAATAAGGCACCTAGGTTTTGCACTGTTGACAGAGCAACACTGGAGCATTTTACCAAATTGGTTGTAGTTACTGCAACCCTGGGGATGAAGGATACATATTTTGTTCTTTTCTTCTATTTGATAGATTTTGAATTTAGAGGCAATACTGGATGGAAAACTCTCTCTGTTGAGATTATTCTACTTGATGTAAAAATCTTGTTAAGTATTTGCTGTTGCTGAGAAAATGTGAGTGTGGCAACATACTGTTAGGCTGTGTTACTGCACTGGAAAGTCTTTTTTTTTAGTTGGAGTGAAATTCATTTCTTAAAACAGTGGACTTAGGGTATTCTTAGGCTGTCAAAAATACTAGATATGAGTACCTGCTCCAGTTACTACTGTACACAATATTTAGGCAGAGCAGGATAAATACTAGAGCAAGATTTATGCTAAACTTCTCTTACCTTATGGTTAGAGGATACTCCAGGAAAGTGAAAAATGTGGAATCGTATATCTTCCAAAAGAGAAGGTAACTAAAATTGTGCTTCTAAGTCCTAGTTCAACGGCCAAAGTGCTTAATTACTGGGTAAAAAGAAGCAGTTCCTTGTTTGGAACCAAAATACCACTTTCTCTGTTTTTTATTTGTTATAGATTCTGCAAACTGAAATGTTCAAGTTGGTAAGGAAAAAAAAATCCCAAAGAAACTGTGTGAGCAGGCAAATGAAAGCTAAAAAACTAATATCTGAACTGATAAAAGAAATAGTTATTTACATGCAGAATAATAAAAGTAAAATTTATACACTCAAGAGATTTCACTTGAGTTTCCTAAGGTCTCCATACCCTTTCCTTGTAGGAAAGGCTGATTTATCATTTGCTTCCATATAAATAATAATAGTAATTGCAGGGGTTATAATGTTGTTCTGTTTTTGGTTTTATCTAAATTACCATAGAAATGCAGCAGATTTTAAAAAATCTTTTTTAACATCACTTTATGCAATTAATCTTGATATTTATTCATGGAGAAAATCAAAATTTGATTTGATTTAATTTTTGATTTAAGGGTAATTTAAATTTATCTTTCTATTGACAGATGATTCTGGAGAATCATACCATTAGAAATAACTCAAGCGAAAGGCATTTTCTGTTTGACTGAATTGGCATTGGTTTAAACTCAAAATAGGTTTCTTCACTTTCAAATAGAATAGCGCAAGATTTATTGCCGATGGCACACAGAAAAAAAAGGATGTGAATCCTGGAAATCTTCTTTAATAGATCGATTATCAATAGCTTCTTTATTTTAAATAGATGAAGGGTTGTATTCTGCCTTTCAAGTCATTACCTTTAGTTTGGTTTTGGCTTAGCACATTTCTTTGAGGAACCTCAGCTACCTTCCTGAGTATCCTCTCCTGTGCTATTTTTGTTGGCCTATCTCACAACGATCACTTCCATGGTCCCAGCTGAAAGCGAGCATGTCCTGGTCAACCACCCTAGGAAGCTTTTAATGGTCTTGGGAGAGTGAGAGCCTTCCCTAGTCATGAGCGTCTTTCTGCAGTATTTTTTTGGTGTTGCCAAAAAGATACTTTATGCTCTCATTTTCTTCAGCTGCTACTTCTAGGTTTGCACCTGCAGCTTTTTAGGCCCTTTAAAGTATATCAGATGATATCATAGAATCATAGAATGCCTAAGGTTGGAAGGGACTTCCAGAGGTCATCTAGTCCAATCCCCCTGCACACGCAGGGCCGCCTAGAGCACATGGCACAGGGCAGCATCCAAACGGGTCTTGAAGATCTCCAGGGAA
>JAWLRI010000225.1:100748-112597 GCA_034781795.1 Crypturellus tataupa
TTCATGAGGTCACTTAAACAATCTGATTTAGTAACTGTGCCTTGACTTGTGTCAGCCTGTATTCTAACTACAAAGAAATGGAGATATGCCTTTTCCCTCTGTCCATTTTCTCAGTATATTCATCTCGTCTGGAGTTATTTTTGAGTGTTCACATTGGAGAGCAACAGCACCACTGCCTCCCTGTGATAAATAACTATTAAGAATTCTGAGGTCCTAGACAGTCATAGTGGTGTGAATTAAAGAGGACTCACATTCTTATCAGTGGGAATTTAGCTGAGTAGTGAACTCTATTACCAACATTAGCAGTTTGAAAATGGAGGTTGCAAAGTGATCGTCATCCTTTTTAGGCATAGATTTCAAGTTAGGTGACAAATTCATGGAGCTATATTATTCATGCGAATAGAGCAATTTCTTCCATTATACCATGGCATGATGGATGAGCCAGTAAATTTATTTTTATGGCACACAAGTGCTTAGCAATCTGCAAAAAAGTATTCTGGTTTAATGCCAGGACTACCTTTCTCATACCGAATGAAGCAAAAAAAAAAAGGAAAAAGAAAAAGAAAAAAAGAATGGGTTAAACAGCAAATATTTGTCTTATGTTCTGTCCTCTTGGTCTTTTCATGGCCTTCCTGAAAGGTGAAATTGTTATAGGTGTAAACTTTAAGGTCAATAAGAATTGTAGAAAATTAATATCAAAAGCTGTTACTAAAAAAACTTATAATATGGTGTACTTTTAAAACATGAATAAAGCTGGCATTTCTCCTCCAGAGTGTAATGAATCAAAATGCTAGTATTAAGTGTACAACTGCACCAAAGACCATTGGAAATAACTGTTTTAAGATATGGATTATTTTAGTCTAACCCTGTTCGAGCTAGAAAAACTTCACATTTTAATGGAATATTCCTTGAAGAATATATCAGAAAGTTGAATAAAAAGTACTGTATCAGCAAAGACTTAAGAAGCAGTTTCACCTATTTCAGCTAGCCATCTGAGTAAATTCTGATTTTAAACCATCTTATTCTCTATATTCTTTTTCTCAAGCAATCACCGTATTTATTCCATGCCATTACACTCTGCCTTTCTGCAACAAAAAGAAAAAAAAAAGGAAAGAAAGAAAGAAAGAAAAAAAAAGAAATGTGCCACTTGAGAGTTACAGACTCAGCATTCTTCTAAAGGATGGAAAATCCATTTGAGGCATGTTCTTTTTCTGTCTTCTATATACCTATAATAGTTTCTATTGAAATGTGACTTTGTTCAGTATTAGCAGCCATGTGATTCATGAGGAGAAACCTCACTTGATCCTTTGACTCAAAATTACTTTAGAAAACAATACAGAATGCTTGTAGGATTCAGAGGGTGATAGATGTATAGACAATCATGTACATAAGGATCCTAAAATTGGGATTAAAATGCAATATATCTAAAATTCGACTGTTTTGTTTTGTTTTCTTCCAAAGTTGGGAATGCCAATTAGCTGGAAAGAAGTACATAATGACTGAAAAATCTGCCACATTTATATTGTTCACTTTTGGGGGATAGCAGTGGCCTTTTCAACTTCTGAGTGCAATTTAATTTTATTTCTTATTGCTGTATAGTGACATTTGATCTGAGCTACTCTGAACATCTTTTGTATCTTTCACACACATATGCAAATATGTGAGTACACATGTACAAAAATTGATGAGTATGTATATGTCTACGTAACTGAATACTAAAGCATGAAAAAGTCTTGTTCAGAGAATAAGTTAGGGATATTTACTTATTTCTGAGCCTAGTGAATTTTCATATGTCTAAAATATACTGAAATGTATAAGTATGAAAGCATGTCAAATTTGTAGTATCTAGAATTTCAACATTTCTTTTATATGACAGAGAGATATATGACGAATACTCTTTAGAGTATTTGACCCTATTTTATTGAATTTATAAAATGAGCCAAACTCATTAACTTCTTGGTATGTAACAGAATTCTCATGGAATCTCTCAAGATTCATTTTTTCCCCAACTGTTCAACTGCACCTGTGATAAAAATAAGATTTGCACACAAGAAGTAGAAAGAAATTTAATTTCTCCTTCAAAATGTGTATTCCTTCAGAACATTTAATTTCACCTTCAGAGATGAAATGAAAATACCATAATAAAACTCAAGAGACAAATATTAATTTCTGCATAGGTTAGAGATGATTATCTTGTTATTCTATTTTTTTAATGGATACAGTTAATGAACTACTATTTTGTAGAGAGTTACATTTGCATTAGCCTAACACTAAAATGTGTTGTGTCAAGAAATACAGCCTTTATCTAGTCTTAGCAACAAACACAGATTAAAAAAAAAGTATGTCTTTTATGTTTCTTAGCATTATCATTGAGAACTGAACTACTTATATTGTTACTTCTATGTACCTGTAGGATTATGTTATGTCTGGTTTTTAAAACTGGCTGAACAAATGATGACTTGTAATTTCATAAAAGAAGAGAAATGTTGATATTATAAACAAGTTATGCCTAAAAATAGCAGTGCTTATATAGATAATTTTTTATATTTAATTAAAAATATAAAGTAATTAGAAGAATGTGTGGAAAAGGGAAGGGAGAAAGGAAATTTGTTTCTGATATATCTTTAATGATATTTTCCATTGCCTTTTTTAATACTTGTAGAACACGACTCCTGAAGGCTTCAATATGAGTCAAGCAGAAATCGCTTTATTCCACGTTACAGCACTCTATATATCTAGTACACTTCTGCAAGCTCTTTAGCCACATGTATACATACACGACGATTGGATACATGCTACTGTCCATGCATCTTCTACTGCACTTGGTTGTGGATAACAGTCATGCATTCGCACCATTGGTTTGTACACAAGTCCTTCTTTCACACTGACAAGCTTAATTACAACTCCATCTCGCCCAACTTTCTCATGCTTGCTACTCAAGGACCTTCCAGGATTACATTTCTTCAGATCAGAGAGTATCCACTATCTTCTTTAGCTCAGCTCTTCGTAGTTGCTTCCCATGGGAAAGCCTCCGTCCCTTAGACATGTTCCCATATTTAAATGACTTGCAAATTACAGTGAAGGGTTTGATCTGACCTTTCAGCTGCAAAGTAGACATCACTCAATAGTAATTTCACTGTTAAGAAAGGCTCCAGCTATTTTGTGACAATAACTTTTAAAATTGTATATCTTTAAGACATTTTTCTTCTTTGAAATCACTTCCCAAGGCTTAGTTTTCTCTGGCATGTACCTTATATTTGTAGGTATTACTCTGAATAAAAATGAAAGTATAAGACTTTACAGGAAAGAAGAAATGGGATGGCCAAAGAAAACACATCATGGGTTTAATACTGATGACAGCTAAAATTAGGACTAGCTAGAGAGAAAGAATGTAGCTTCCCCCCAACCCTAGAGTTGAAAGTTCTATTGGTTAAGTTTATTCAGTGAATGCTTTTTAAATGTCAATGACAATTCCAAGTTTTTGCTTAAATGGAGAAAAAATGTTAGTTTTTGAATTTGTTAGTGATTTATACTGAGTTGCAATGGTAATAAATTTTATCTTTATCTTATCATTTTCATATCCAGATTCGGATCTCACAGACTTCAACAGGAGAAATATCTGTATCTAAACTTTCAGTCAAATATTATTGGTTGTATGAAAAGTAGAACCATTATAACTCCTTACTTTTATCCCTCTGATGTATGTTTCATGAATGCTTATAACTAGGTTGTATGACAGACTTACTTGAAAAATCCAGTGCCTATTTTAGGTCAGACTTTGATATGCTTGCCATAAAATCATTACATCTAATAGCCTTACCTGTGCAGTGAAAAACCCTCATTTGTGCAGCCTGGGATTTTGGTTGTGCCCAAATCCCAGACCATACATGGAAAAGCAGTTTGTTAAAGTGAGGTTTACCAAACACTAAAATGTACCTATTTACTTTAGGATTTTTTTTCTTCCCTGATATGAATTCACCTTAAACTATGCAAATTTGTGTGACAGGATACTTTGAAGTCTTATTTGTGTGGGTCTTGAAAGTCCTGATTAAAAAATAACTACAGTACTTGCCAAGAATTTGCCAAGCATTTGCCAAGCATTTACTTCCAGCCCCTGTGATAGGTTATCCTATACTACAGCATTTAAACTGACCTCAGTATTTATTCTTCTAAAGTAAGTCTGTCTTTTCAAAATAAGAATAACAACCATGCAACAGTTCATATGATTAAAGCAATGTTTATGATGAAAAATACAAAATGCAATAAGGCCAAAATATAGATCTGGTATAAGATAATAAAGTTATACTGGCTTACTCATACTTACATTAGACCTGAATTTGTCTGGGGGAAAAATAGGCTGACTCTTTCAAAGTAATTCATGACGTACACTCATGTTTTCTGTTCTGCTTTAGATTTTCTAGTTAGTCTTATGACTAGAAAAAAGGATGATCTTTTTTAAAAAGTTTAAAACCAGAACTGTATGAAATTACAAAATTAGTGAAAATAGATATATCCCAGTTATATGTTGCTACAGCCAAGTCATTGGCTGATTGGCTAACAAAATTACCAAAAAGCATCACCTTGAAATGTACAAATTGTAGTCATTATATAGATTTCATGTATCTTCCAAACATGTCTGTCTTCCAAAAATGTAAGCACAAGTGCACTAACTTAGATTTTGAGGTTAAGGATAGAAAAAAAGAATCCTCTTTCCGTTTGCTGTATTCTGATCATCAGAGAAAAATTGTAAAAAAAAAAAAAAAAAAAAAAAAAAACAAAGAATTTTATAATTATACTTGTACTTTTTGTTCTTTCCGTGATACAAAATCCTTAGGTTCAGGACTGGACTTACAGTTTTGCAGGCTAGATGACCTGGTGCCCTGAAACAAGACAGCCTGGGTTTAGATTGGTGATAGAGTACGTGCATGTGTTTTAAAAACTGGAATTCTCCTGTGGTTCTTTCTTTGTATTATTTAATTATCTGAACAGTGATTCTGTATTCGAGTGCCTTTCCCCAGGTTTTTTATTGTTTTGGTCTCCAAAGCATTTTATTTCCAGAAGATTCTCTTCTGCTCTTTTCTACCCATGTTGGACAAACATGTTATTGCCCTTGTTCCTTGAACAGCTCTATGCCATGTTTCACTAATGAAGAATCTTTTTCAAGGATCTAGAAAAGATAAAATGTCAGTATATCTAGATATTGGTCTTTTAAGAAAGCTATTGTAAATATATGTCTGTTTCCTTCCTGGGAACAGAACTGAGACCACATGCGCACACAGATGTGCACGTGCACACGCACACACACACATTTGTTGTTATTAGATGCCTTTAAAAACCTCTACACTTTGTTAAATTACATTACTTTCCTCCTGCTGGTAAGAAGGACTGTCTTCAAGAAAAAAGTAAAAAAGGCAATACAATTATATTGCTGTTTTCTTTAAGCAGACAAGATGGCTTGGAATACATGGCAGGAAAAGTGAATTTCAGTATAAAGTGAAAAATGGAGTGTCAAAAGTCATTAAAGATTAGGAGATAATATGACACCTTTCCTTTCTGCTCTGGTGTTATTCAGATTTTTATTCTATATGACGGAATATTGACTTTAACAGAGTGATACATTGTGATTGTCAAGAATAGTGACCAGTTTACATGTTAATGCAGCTACAGATCAACTGCCTTTACTCAGATTCAGAAATTTATTTCATTTATTGCCTGTGTTGATGTATATGGAAATTCTTGGAGACATCTGAGAAACAATTTAGGACAACAAGAGTTGTAATACTATTTATTGTCATTAAAATTTGCTAGCTAATCTTTAGACATTTTCTATTTAGAGGAAGAGTTACCTTTATCATAGTCTATTTTGTAATTCCAATCAATATGCCTTACCAAACAGCATGAAATTCTAGCTTCTCTTAAAGCAGCATCTGTTATTTTGCTAAGATTTCACTGTTCCTAGAACTTCACTTAGTGTGTTTAATGTTTTGAAAGGAGATATGTATAACTCAGAACTATTGTGTCTTGTGGTTAACATCTCTTCCTTTGATTTAACATGACACAATATTATGACGTATGACTAGGAAAGAATTTCTCTATGAAAATGAATTAGGACGGAAGGAAAACAAGAAACCAGAATAAAAAGTGCAAAAAGTAGATACAAACAGGGAAATTACTTCTGCAATACTGTTAAACCATCATTATTCAATATCATTCTGTCTTTGTGAGTTGAGGATATTCATACTTTAAAGACTGGCTGGTTGACTTGTATAAACATTTGATTCTGTGGATATATGTGTTGGTGGATCACAGGATGAGAAGATCAAAGAAAAAATAGTGTATTTTTCAGAAGGCCGTGATAAGTTCAAAGTATTTTCTTGCCAATTTGAATGTTCTTCTTCCCATCTAAACTCACAAATTTTGTTGACTTATCAATGACAAGCTATATATCCTTTGGTTCAGACAGGTCAACCAAATAGACTACTCTGGAGCAACACAGCCTAAAAGCTCCTGTACCTTATGTCACCAAAGACCTGTGAGACATCCAGGAATAAGGCCTTTACCAGGCTCTTGGGTTTCTTTCAGCATGACAGACAAAATGGTTAGAGTTAGGGTTGGTTTCTTCAAAAGGTCACAGCTGACTTACTAGAAACAAAATGAAGGAGACTGAAATTTTCTTTGGTTTGATTGGAACGTGATTGAATTGTATTAGAGTAAGCTCTTATTTTTGTTATCTTGGTGAATCAACAGATTTTATTTGGTAAAGTGAGATGTATGGTATTTTTCTGTATAGTTCTTTCTGTAGCTAGACAGAAACAAAATAAAACAAAAAGAAAAGCTCCCATAGTTAAAATGCTCACTAAAAATAGAAAAAAAAATCCTCTGATAATAGAATGATTTGAGAAATTCATCTACAATTAATTAGTAATTTCTCTTTGCCTTTTGTGCATCATAAAAGCTGTATCAGCTCTTTTCATACTCTTAACACCTTAGAAGTAAAAGGGATGGTAGCTCCAAATTAATAAAGGAAAGCTGTTACATACTGGTAGCTTGAAAAAAATCACAAACTCATCCTGGATAAAGAAGGCCATAGAGACACCTGTCTGAGTGAGAAAGAAAATATCTTTTTTTTTTTTTTCCAAACGCAGTTTGTAACAACTTAACAACTTCACCAAATTTTTCAGCATCAAGAAAATAAAAGAAATATTTTATTTAAATCACATAGTACAGGCCCTCGGTTTCTCTCAGGTAAATGGCCATAGTTTTTGCTCAAGGCATATTTCTTCATCCTCAAGTAGAAAATTGTGCTGAGAATTGAGCCCTTTGGCTCCTTCTCATCTCCTGTACCCATTTATCTTAGTAGGCAGGGTCACCTGTCTTCCCAGGTTCCTGAAGAGTCCTCTATGCTCTGCCAAAGGTATGTCATACAATACTTTGTCCCTTCATAATGGTGTAATTCAAGGATGATCCTCTTGATGATTGACAGTTGGTATTACACTGTGATGATGAATATCAAATGAATCTGCCACAGTCCATTCAGTGAGCAAGATAAATAAGATACTTGATTCATATAGCAGTAGCCTTTAGGCAAAATCAGCTATGCTTTACTTTGAGCAAGAGCTGCTGCTTTGTTTCAACCATAGTTCACCTTAGGTGTCATTAAAATGATCAAGTTATGTATGGAAGAACAGATTGAGCATGAGGAAAAAGCAACATTAAAAAATTACAAAAGCAACTTAAATAATTGAAGTAAATTATGATATTCAGGTGCTCCAATTGTTTTTCAATATTATGTATTTAGGAAAAGACAGGTAGTGAGGGACACTATAAATATATGTGAAACTGTATGTAGATGCATTTTTATTAGCAGACTCTGTAATTTAATTCATGTAGAGTTTATTAATTTGTTTTACAAAAGATTTTATATGCTTCTAATAATAGAATTCTGATTTTCCAGAGGAGGAAAAGAAAAATTTTCCTTTGTTGGCAGGAAAACTGACCAACAGGTTTCTCTGTATTTCAAGATCTAGTTTCTCTTACTTGGTTTGAATAGTCATTGCTGAAATGTTGGGCTAACTGTTAGTATAAGAAGAAATATTTCCACTTTGAATAGGATAATTTTGAGCTTCTGATCTGCCTGTAATCTCAACCAGTTTAACACAATGCTAGTAAATACTTCTCTGAACGGTTAAAAATATTCAAGATTTTAAACAGTGTAGTTACTTATAAAGTCCTTTAGTGTCTGCCGTAGGGAAGAACAATATATATGCCATCTGTTTGTTCTACATTCCAAGTATTGGAAACATTTTACACTGATGGGAGCTGATCATCTAAGTATTGTAGCATAGATATGCATTCATGGCTGTTTATTTTTAGAAATTGCTTGATATAAATTATTCCATAACAGTTTTGAAAATAAAGTGTTTGTTGCGAGTATACTTCTTCTAATCTTGGAATTGCAATAAGAGTAATCACTGTCCAACTAGCCTAATATCTTGTCTCCAATAATATACAGTCAAAGATGCTAAGTAAAGCATTCAAGAGCAGAGCAAATCAGAAATCTTCCCCTGGTTGTTTCAAGCAGTGAGCAGATTAGACTATATTAGACAGAGACTACATCAAGCCACTGTATTTAATGGTTGTAAATGATTGTTGTCCATTAGCTTATCTCACATTTTTATGAATTTATTTATGAATTTGCTTTCTTGTGAGTTCTCCTATTTAATCATATATATATGTATTTTTTGTGGAGAACATAATTCCTTCTGATGATTTTGAATTGCTGACTGATAGTATCACAAGTTACCTCTTGTAAACTATGAAAAATAAGGAATAATTGCTTACTATTTAACTTTTTCTGTATTAGTCATGGTTTTCTGAGTAATTAACTGAGAGCCTTCAGAAAGTTATGCAGGAGTATGAGGCAAGAGATTAGGTAATTAATGCTCACTGTATAAATGAATTATGTACAACAGTGTGTATTGCCCTGTGTCCTGTGGGCACTGGAAACTACTGGGCTGACATAACACTAGCATACTTCCATGTACCTAATTAAAAAAAGTGTGATCATTACTACCACTATGAAAAAAATACTGCTTCTTCTTCATAGATTATTTTTTGAATTGCATGGCTGACACTGAGGTTCAGTTCCAGAAGAAAAATAGACTTCTCATTTCAAAAGAGAAGAAACAAATACGAGGAGAAAGGTGGAGAAGAGAGCAATGATATTGCTTCTTATTCTTTTCTCACAAGTGAATTAATAGGTGTTTAATGACTGTTACCTCTTCTTTGAATCTATAAAAATGATTATTAGGTTTCATCAAAGAGCAAAAGAGAATAAGGTAAAATAAGGTAAAATAAGGTAACTTTAGAAGTATGTTGAATGTAAAAGGTTAAAATAAATGGATTAATAAGAAATTTGCCCTCCTGCTTGTTACATCTGTTTACTTTCAAAAAACTTCTTGTGGCTATCTCAGTTTCAACCCTGGACCTAGTGGTAAATCATTTGAAATAACTGTATTGATACAGCACTTGTCCAAGCCTTCAAGCATCTCTGAAGTTTAAAAATAACGCTTCTTACAAGGTTTTCCTATATTTTACCTCACTATTTAGTTAGACAATGATAGGATAACTTTTTCTGGGAAGTATCAAAATTATCCACAATTAAAATCTTCTATTTATAGTTAGCTAATGTTTCAGACCTTGCCAACATTAGAATATCAAAATACCATTTTGACAGGCCTGAATGGAAGACTCCCTAAGAGAGAGGAGATTCTATTTTGTGATTTAGGGCTGAACTTTGGGTAAATATGAGGGAAGTCAATTCAGGAAGATGAATTCAGGAAGATGAATTAACTTAGAGTCTTGAAAGGTTTGGTATGTATCACAGTCCATACCGCAAACATCTGTCCAAACTCTCCAAACAACATGTTATATCAATCTTAATAAATATATGTAATTCAGGCACCAGAGGAAGGGCAATGAACAAGAAAACTTCATATCAGATTAATGACTTATGAGGAAAATTCTGGACATACGCTCTTCTCTTAAGCTAGCCTTAGAAGTTCTAAATGGCTAAACAATTACTTTACGTTCTTGAATCTGAAGTGCTGTTATACAAAGTGTCATGGATTTAATGATAATTACTAATTTTTTAGGTTGTAAAAATATGAAAATGGGTATGCAAAGTCAGCCCACACGTGTAGCAGGACTAGGGATAAACTATTTTTTTAACTCAGTAGAATACCACAAAGAAGCATCATCAGATCACAAAATATGATGGGTATGAACTGAAACATTATGTTCACTTATTTAAATTCTTTAAAAAAAATAAACTAGTAAAAAGACTTGATCACTGATAAATATGTTTATCTCTGCAACTACATCTGTTCAATGTCTTAATTCTTCATCTTAAATGAAAATGACTAAGATAAATTTATCTTGATATACAAGTATAATGACCATTTTTCCTATTCCTTTCTGCAACATAGCTTCACTTTCATCTCTTCTGGAAAACATCTTAGAATTTAATTATTACAGAAAATCAAGAGGATTAGCTAATGGAAGAAATAAATCAGCACTGTTATTAGAGCATGAAATCAAGTATATTGAATGTAAAACAGAACTCTTATATTATATTTAACTCACATGAATAGGCTTATTCAAATCAATGGAAATACGTGCATAAATATTACTTTCCAGAATTAAGTCCTTGAATAACCATTTCTAATACCTGGACATAGTGGTCATGCAGAAAATTCAATTGTGATTTTCTCAGCTTACTTCTTATTTTGTTAATGTTGAACTTGTTTTATCTGAGCTGGTCAAATCTTCCTGTACAATCCTATTCAGGAAATTATCTCACCCTTTGCTTAAGCATGTCTTTAGTGGTATCTTTAAGAATGGCTACATTTACCTGTGCTGGACAGGTGTTTTGTGTCCTTATTTATGCATTCTAGCAAAGGCTGTGGAGTAAACACAAAACAAAAACTAGTAAAAGTCAGATATGTCCTGAACAGAGTCATGTTCTTAAGAAGAAAGAAGAAAGTCACATACCTTAAATAGACGTATCTGAATTTATGGGAAAATACTTAGGCTAATTCTATGAGTTTCACTCTAAGGCAAAAAATTATGCATAAAGAGGAAAGATTAAATTTGTTAAAATGTTACAAATAAATTATATAAGAAATAACAAAAGCAAAAATAGGAAAAGCTGATCTAATGAATTTATTTTCCAAAGCATCTACTAATGTATTTAATAAATACATTATTAAACCCATAGGTTCTGAGACCCTTACACTGCTAGCTAGCATTTATTATATAAATAGTTCTTCTGAAATTAATATACATAATTTAAGAAGTATTCTGGTGTTCACCGTAAGAAATGATTCTAGAAAGAATTTTCTACCTTTTTATTGCCTTAATTCCTGTGCTACAAAGTCCTGTATGCAGTAAGTCATCATATGTGACTTAAAGCATAACAACGTGCTATGAACTTAAATGAAATCATAAGATGCTTTATTGACTTCCAGCTGACTGGGATTAGATCTCTGTATCTTCATGTCTTCATTGAAATGATCTGACATGAGATACTTGATGATTCAAACTGTCTTTTTTGGATGAAAATTAGAAATAAGCAAATGGAGGAAAAGACATTAATACCTTTTCTCATAGTTATACTGATTTTCTTTATCAGTATCTTTATCTTTAGCATGGTACAATATTCAACTATTTTTTTTTGTCTCTTTCTTGAAGACCTGTAAATGATGTATTACTAATCATAGAATCATAGAATCATTAAGGTTGGAAGGGACCTCTAGAGGTCATCTAGTCCAACCCCCCTGCACACACAG
>JAWLRI010000225.1:118541-144382 GCA_034781795.1 Crypturellus tataupa
GCGTGTGCAGGGGGGTTGGACTAGATGACCTCTAGAGGTCCCTTCCAACCTTAGGCATTCTATGATTCTATGAAATAAAAAACAACAGCCCTTAGTCCCTTTGAGCAAGGATAGGTGAAGCAGAGACTTTAAGCAAGGATTGCCTTACCTTTCTTATTTTTGGTGATCATGTCCAGGAAAATGAGGAAGCCCCAGGAGCTCAAACACCCTGTTGCGGCAGATTAAATAAATAGTTTAAAACATATCGCAGCTCTTAGTATAGTACATCTCACCTTCCAGTCTGTTTTCCATTTCAGTAAATGTAAGTACCTTCCTGGAGCACGGGATTTGCCTGGGTACCTCGACACCTTTGTCCTTCCCTCACTTCCAAGGTGTAGCACTCACTTTGACTGCCATTCCAAGAAAGCTCTTTGCTCTTCTTATGAAGCCCCCGGCATCCTAAATTCATGCTTTGCAGTTCCTCCGAGTACCCCATCATGCACCCATAGTGTCTTCCATGCTCCAGAACTGTTCCCAGATGAACCTCCTAAATCTCCAAAGGACTCGTCTTCACCTCATTCAGAAAGCAGTATGTGGGATGCACCCAGTAGGCAGCCTCCCCTCTTGTTATCTGTGCACCTCCTTTCAAAAATAAAACTCCCTACTGTATGCTACTTCTAAAATTTTAGCATATTTCATAAGGGTCCAATGGGATTTGCAGATTACAGGCTGGGAAGTTGCTTGCTGCAGCTCAAATATTGCATCCCCTGAGGTCAGCAACAGCAATCCATCAACATTGAAAGGGGTAGTGCATGCTTTAGATTGAGTGAATTCCTGAGAGAGTCCTTTTATTTTTTTTATTTATTTCAAGTTCAATTGTAACAGAAAGGAAGGGATGGATCATTTATGCTGTGAGAAATATTCTTTGAAGAAAAATGCTGTAAATAAATTCTTGCTACTTAGGAGTTTGAGACCCAGATTTCCAAATACTTGTGATTCAGTAATACAAAAAGCACCAGTGTTTACTTACTATTGTCAAGGGGTCCAAGTAAATTTAGTAGGTTTAAAGGTCAATACCATGAGAATAATTCATGAATTGGCATTATCTCACTGCAATAAAAAATATTTGGTTATTTGTTTGATTTGGGGTTGTACAGCAAAGTTATCATTTTTTTAAAAAATCAGTAATAGTAAGAAGTAAGAAGGGATAGTTGGAAGTATGTGCTATAAGAATACATGAACAAATTAAAAAACATGGAATTCCGGTATTTTCTATATGAACCCTATAGTTTTCTGTAAGAATTGCTAGTTTAGCAATAACCACATTAATCTATGATCTACAGGTACACATTTTTCTTTTGAGTCTCCTGCTTAAATTAAAAATTTGCAATAGTCAGACCTTTTTTGTTTTTATATGAAACGATATTTAGAAGTTAGTAACAGATTAAGCCTCCTGCTATTTAGACCATTATTGCTTAAGTTAAGTTGTCTGAGGAGACAATATATATTTTTTTCTCTCTCTTTTCTCAGAGTGAATGTTAGTTTGAAAATGCTGCAGGCAGCACAATGAATATTCAATGAGAAGTTTGCCTGTGACACCTGCATCTCCTGTAGAGCTTTAAGACTGACTTTAAAGGCTGACAGAGGGATGGTATTATATGCCTGTAAATGCAATGAGATTCGTTTAAGGAGATATATATTAAAGCTGCTGTGGATGGCCTGATTAATGTAGCACCTCGGTGAATTTATCATTTCTTTCAAAGCAGCACCAAGCAATATTTTATGCCAAAAACATGTATCAGGATTGATCTTCCTGTTAAAACCTTGGTATTATGGCTAATCTAATGAATTTGATCATCAGAATGGATATTATTTTTTCACTTCTGTTTATTTTTTTTTAATATTTATATAAGTTTGAAGTTATATATGTGTTTATATTTATTACATAATTTCATGGGAACAAAGAGGAATACATTGTGGCTTTTGTCAGGAATTAGTAAGGTTTAAATGTGCAAAGATAGAAACAGATTCCTCAAAGTCAGGTATGCCTGATATCTATCATATACAAAAATATTTACCATCAACCGCATTGTTGCATTAAAGAAAAACAGTGCAGCCTACGTAAGTAATATATTATATACCAGTTAGTAAATGCTTGATTAAGGCAAGAGCACCAAGGTATCCCTGTGCAGCAGCCAGAGCTTCTTGTAAGATGTCCAAAACATATATTTTTTTCCCTCTTACTAGATAAAAGATCAGATGCACGATGTCCACATAGAGCCTAACAGCTTGCTAAGTGAGGAAAGGATTAGTGAGGCAAGTGATTTCATCTGCTCAGGAGAGTTAGCTAAATTGGTTTAAACAAAGAGTTGTCACGAACAGGATTGAGTCCGAGAACTGCTGGTAGCTGAAGTATTTCCTTTCCTGAATCCAAGGTATAAAATCTAATAGATGAGGGACTTGCAGTCTCATGCAATGGCACCCTAAATAGAAAAGAAATCGGTGTTTGATGAAACCTGGTTATTTACAATGTTAACTGAGTTATTAAAGACGAGCATTCTCGTGTCTTCAGTGAAAGTCAGTCGGTTACTAAACACATGCTGAACCGTACTAACACTTGTTGAGTTTTATTAGGTGGAAAACCCAGAGCTGCAACAAATGATCTTTACCTCTCAGATCCTCATTCACTGCATGGTCTGCGAAACCAAGCGTCTGCATTGTGCTGCTGACTGCTATGCAGCTCAGAAGTATTTAGTCTAGCAGCTTGATTGTGGCAGGATGGAGTGGGCCAGTTCCTGGCGAGGAGGGTTGTTTAGCTGGGCTGCGCTTGCCATCCCTGCCAGAGGCCTCTCCCAGCCTGGACCCCATCCGCTGCCCTCTGCCACTGTGGGCAGGGAAGGCGTAGGATGGGAAATGAGGTTGGTTTCTTAAACCCTTCATCTTAAGTATAGTGCTGAAGGAGGTGGGAGCAGCACACTTCTGGCTTGCTCAGAAGCTTCCAGTCTGAAAGCTGTGATGAATGTTATTTCTATGCTATAACATCAGAAGATGATTTATTGGAATGGAAATGCTTGTATAACCTTCTCTGTACCTATAAATAGAGTTAAGCGCATATGTTCAGGGAGTGCAAGCCAATTTCTGTGTGCCCTCAACAGCAATTCTGAAAAATTAAAATTATTTGTTCATTGTACCTTTGAGAGAATGACGAAGTGATGGTATGCCATGTGCAAAAAAAGCTTTCTGTTTTCTGTCACTGCCCTCCAGACTGATGTACATGCGTGTAGTTGTTAGCTACTGCCAAAAACCTGGTGTTCCAAACTGAAAAATGAACTGCCTGAAATTTCATTTAATGTGTAAATGTGTTGGTCATGAGCAGGATTTGGAGAATGTTTGAGGATTTGGAAAAAAAAAAAAAAAAAAAACTTGGCATACATGGATAAATAGCAGCTCTAAATCCAGTTTTGCTTCTTTTTACTATATTAAATCATATACTGCATGTTAGTTTTTAAGATACCTTATCTGTAGAATAGTGATCCATTTTGATTTACAAAGAAATATTTGTAAAAAATAATCTTTTCATATCTCTAGTATTATCTTTTTTTTTTTTCTAGGAAAGAAGTTAATGTCAAGGTGTCAAACACAAGGACACTTAACAAGCCTAAGATGGGAGAGATTCTTTAGAGTATTTCATAGATATTATTTAGAAAAATCAAAGTATCTATATAAAACTTCCTACCAGTAACAAATAAAGCAGATAAAATTAGAGGAAATGTGTTTCCATGGAGCCATGAAACATTTTTAATTCAAAAGAATCCTCCTGTGTTTGCAAGAAGAATTGAGAAGAATTGAGAACTACTTTGCAACAAAATTGACTTATGTTTCTTCTTTTTTTTTTTTTTTTTAAGAATTAGAACTCTGCTCTTACTGTTTATCTGTGTTCTTGTTGCCTATGTCAGAAAATGAAAGGAGAGATAACTCAGGTGACTTCCTAATTTTCCTCTCTCCAAATCCATCTTTACTCTTGGTGTTATTCAGGTTGCTGTACTGGAAGTACTCTTAGAAGTACAGGATACAGAAAATTGAGTATTAATGTTTCTGAAAATCCTCCTACTGCATATAAGATCTAACTGAATTCTTGTCATTATCTGAATGACAATGTCTGAATTACTATATTTTCTTCAGGATATAAGAAGGAACATGCTGTAGTCATGAGAACAGCCAAAATTGCAATTTCACTGAGATCATGAAGCAAACATCCTGCTTAAAATGTCTTTTTATATGAAACACAGAGCTAATTAGATTTTTTCAGAATACAGATTAACTAAATGGTGGCATGTCTCCTTCACTTCTATGTGTAAAGAGTCCAAGAATAATATTAGTGGACTTCAAATCAATAGATCTGTCTGATAATCATTATATAAAACTGTACTGTTGTACTTTTTTCATTTCCACATTTTTACATGTATTTTCTTTGTAAGGATCAAATATATCTCTTCATTTTTGTCATAAGCATTTCTGAGAATTCATAAGCAATTTAAGAATGATACAGCTTTAAGAATCTTATCTAATCATTGTGCTGAATTGAAATGAATGACAGTCTGTTCTTTTCATAAGAGTGTGGGAAGAATGAAATCAAATATTGGTAATTAATGCTGAATCAGATTAACAGCAGTAGGTAAATCAATCATTTCTGCATGGATTTTTAACTGTTAGCATATAAATTCACAAGCTACCATCACTGCTAAAATTTGGTGAACTTAACATAATGAAAGAAAGGTAACCTCCCTTGGAAGGTCTAAAAATTGAAACATTTTCTATTTACATGGTTTAGAAATATTTTCCCCTCCACTCACCTTGCTATAATATTGCACTGGAAATGTTTCAGGTCTCAAGAGTAAACTCATTTAATCTCAGTAAAGGCATAACTTCTGATGAAATTATTTTTGGTGATATATATCTTCTTTCTTAAAATTCTGTGCAGAAGTAATATGATAGATAATATAGTTCTGTGTTGGTGGCTAAAGAGGAATGATGTTAATGACTTTTAATTTATGCTGTTCGCAATTTCATTAAAATCTTCGTAAGTAAAACCACATTACCCCATGATAAATTTTAAAGATAAAGTATTTTTTTTAAAAGTAGGTAAAGTTACATGAATAAATGTGCAGAGGAAAAATATCTTAAAGGGTCAAAGCACTTTATTTTTGGAAGGGACTGTCTTGTCGCATCCTAATTCTTCTGGCAAGATGTTAGGTATAGGGATTCATTGTCTCTCTTTATCCTTCCTTGCACAGAGATATTCAAGCAGATTGCAGCATGCCTATAAAATACAAGTAAAGTCACATTATACATTCCCAATGGCTAACTCTTGCCTTTTTGCAGTCACATTAATTCGGTGTCTTGGTGTACAAATAGTTGTAGTCAAGAGCTGTTCTAGCTTTCAGATTGTAGTTGTGGCAGGGGAGGAGGAGAACAAGAATGAGCAATCCAAGACTTTTCAGTGATGTGTAACATAGCTGGCAAAATATGTGATGCAAGAGATCAAACAGACTATTTTCTAGCCAACAACCAGTTGTCATCTCAGCGGTCTTGACGAGTGCTGTTTTGTACACTTGTAACCTGTGCTTTACAGTGCAGGTTGAAATGATATAGCAATTCTGCAGACAGTTGCTATATCATTTTGTGCAAGCAAGTCATGGTTTGGCACATTCCAACCCCAACATAATCTTGGATTTGGAGGTAGAGAAGTAAAAAATGCCCCTCAAATAACACTCCTAATGCAGGCCAGGATCCAAGAGGGCCACAAGGGCAGGCCAGTGGGATCCTGGCTGCATGAGGAGGAGCATTGCCAGCAGGTTGAGGGAGGGGATCCTGCCCCTCTGCTCAGCTCTGGTGAGACCGCACCTGGAGTATTGGGTGCAGTTCTGGGCTCCCCAGGACAAGGACATTGAGCTTCTGGAGAGGGCCCAGCGTAGAGCCACAAAGATGATTAAGGGACTGGAGCATTTGTCAAATGAGGAAAGACTAAGTGAGTTGAGCCTGTTTAGCCTGGAGAAGACGGAGAGGAGATCTGATTGGTATGTATAAGTACCTGAGGGGTGATTGTAGGGAGGATGGGGCCAAACTCTTCTCGGTGGTGACCAGTGATAGGACATGGGGTAGTGGGTACAAACTGAAACACAGGAAGTTCCTTTTCCATGTGAGGAAAACTTCTTTACTTCTTTATGTGAAAATCAATCATTTTTAGCATGTGAATTAATGGTACTATTAACAGAGAGATTATTAGTTGGATTAACGTCCTGCTCTCCTTTCTTGTTGTAATAAATGTACAACATCTATGAACATACAGAAGAAAGACTAATCTAGTGTGGCATTTCTGTCTCATTATAGTCATATGATATCATACTCTCCTCTCATCACAATCATGTCTTGGCTGCTTTGTGCATAATTAATTACCATGGCATTGAAATGAAAAGTGTTAACATTAGATGCTCTATAAACAACAAAGTTGTGTCTATGGTTATGAAAGGAGGAGAGATTATTTCCAATATTTCCCATAATTTTTATAATGACTGGAAGACTAGATTTTAATAAATATGTATGAATCTAAACCAGAAGTTAAGAACAGCATTAAGGATAGAAGCCTTAAGCTTATATATCTCTGAGAGATTTTTAATATGCGTGAAAATTTACATAGTTTAAAGATGAAGATACCCATTCACTTGCAGATGTCAAATGCTGGATATAGACAAATTGAAGATTATATCTCCATGAAGCCTTGCAGCTTAACAAGGACAGCAAGATAATCAAAATTAAACTTCTCAGTGAATTTTAAAACTCTCTTTCTTGCCCTTTCTGTGGAACTTTGTTCTGTTGGAGATGACAGCAACCTATGTAGTGTGACTCTAATTCTAAGAGAAATACCTTTTTATGTTCATGGTTTATTCATTCAAGTTTATTAACACTGAAATGACAGCAAAAGTAAAAAATGTCAGTTTTCCCTGTTATAGCTATTTTATTGATGAAGGTTAAACAGAGATAAAGGGACAAAGTCTCAGAAGTAATAAAATATAATTCTTTACTTACTAACCCTTCATTTTGGGAAAAAAAATAAGGATATTTTTTAGGTTTGCAATATTTTTTTTCTAAAGCCAGGTTTTATATCATTAAATAGCATGAAAAATCTTGTTTGTTTTCTCAAAAGACCTGAAGAAAAGCTACTATTTAAACATTGTGAAAGAAGGATCAATTTCTGAGCAGAACGTATGGGAAGCTGTCTTCAGGTATACCCTGAGCTTTAACCTTCATGCATTTCAACTGGATAAAACTGGATAAAATTTTTGTTGGAACTTTAAGAGAGACTACTTCAAGGTTTAAAAAAAAGGCTTTTAAATCTGTGAAAATAAGTTGGGGAAATTGCTGTCCATTTGGAACTGATCCCACAATTTCTCTTTGACTTCACTGAGAGGGAGCTGAATGCCTGTGGAAGGAAGTGAATTTAGCAGTCCTGGAAAATAGTGTCATTTACACTCACACGTTGTAGTGCCGTGAAAGGTTATGTTGTTGTGCCTTGCACAGCAGAGAAATGCCAGTGGGTGCTTGTCACTGCCAGTAGGTTTGGTGCAGTAGACCTGTAGCTAAAAAGTAGTTGTCCCAGACCTGACATTTTGGAGGTTGCTGTAAAATATCAAACAAGGGAAGGAGTAGGGGCCTTTTAACAGATTATTAAACAAGGCAGGATTTTAATTTTTTTTTTTTTCTGAGAGTCCTGAGAACCTGAAATTTCACACAAAATAACCTTCCCTTTAAATGAGTATGAGCAGAATTTATTAATTTATTTATTAATTTATTATTAATTAGTTACACACCAAATTAGATTTGTGAGGAATATTTTTATATTAGCTTAGTTTCCTGTTTCATTTCCACTTAGTGAATTAAACTATACTACGTTCTAATTTAACCTCCAAGGACCTAGTCAAATGAATTTTATTTATCTGATAATCTAAAGGCAATGCAGAAATGTGGATGTCCTTTCCTTTCAAAAGCTACTCTCATACAGGTTATCTTATAGAGTGGATTACACATTTTTACTTGTTGATTCAGATGTTATGAAAACTTTGTAATGAATATTAGTATGCAAATATTTCTTTGCAGTGACTACAGGCAACTTCTGTAACTGCTACATATTCACAGGAATTTACATTCTCCTACCATATAGGAAAGGAGAAAGGGGAAGGATTGTTACTGTCAGTCTGAAAACTTTACTTCTTTTAATTTCCATAATTCTGCAGTAAATAATACTGCTATCTCAAGGTAGTTGAAGTATGTTTTTTTTTTTTTTTTCCTGAATCTCATATCCTTAGCAAGAAAAACTGACATCAGATTGTTTGTTTCTACTTAGCATTAGGTGAAAAGAAACAGACAGATGCAGGAATATATCATGTTTTTAGTGCAAGATGTGTAAAAACATGAACAAAAGAAACTTGAACTATATCAATCAAAAGCTCCTTTGCAGTAACAGAGAATGGAGGTACATGGGAAATAAGTATGAGAAGAGAGAATGCCAAAATGGGAGTGATTTCTCTTCCTAGATTTTTCTTCCCACCCTTCCTACATTTTTCACACCAAGCTATAGTTCTGTCTCGCTCAAATGCTTGGCCTGTGCTCTAGACTAGACAATAATATTAACTGATGAAATCTTTACAGTCTAGCAGCACTTTTATTGCATAAAAGCATCTAAGGATCTTTCGAATCCGCATTCCAATATTTTGGATAAGCACCTCATTTCACAAATAGCCTCTTGCTTGTCAATATAGATATACTTGGTTTTAATAAGGTCCAGGTTCAGTCAAAAAGCAAAAGCAAAACAAAAGCAACTTTGCATCATGCAAGATTAAACCTAAAACATCAGTGAATATATGAAGAACCCTATCAACTTTGATACCCACTCTAAGTTCTGCTCTATAGGATCTGTCCAAATGATTCAATTGTTTTCTCATAATGCAGGTAGTCTCAAGGACTTTACCTAAAACATCAGGAAAAGTCATATGATTTAGACATTATATTTTAAAAAGGATGGGATGTTGTTAATGCTGGTCAAAAGCATTTGAGTTTATTTGGGCTTGCTCAGATGTAAGAAGCTGATCTGAAGGTTTACTGAAAGCCATGTGTCCATTTGTCTTCCACTGGTGCAGACCATCTGGGTGTTTACTGTATTAGGGTCCTTCATTTTATAGTTTTACTGCTCTCAGGAGCTCTCAGCTGGTGAGGGAGAAATATGTATTCTCTAAGAAAAAAAATACAGGTCATCTTTGGAAGTAAGTGACCTGGAAAGTATCTGAGATTCTGTGAGAGACCTGAGAGTTATCACAGCTCAAGACCTTCCATAATTGTAGTTAAATGTAAGTACCTCTGCATCTTTCAGAGATATTGTTGCAGGCTAGCAGAATTGCTTAGTGGGTTGGACAAGATATGGTGAGAAGATGGGTGTACATTTAGAAGCAGAGATTAGCTGTTAGCCTGCTTTTGGAACAACCTGAATTACATATTTATATTCAGTATTAAGAAGAAAGTTGTGAGCTGCTTGAGAAACTAGCTAAAGAAATGAAGGAATCCAGGCAAGCTGGTCCCTTCTTCTGTTACATACTGACATGCTAAAACTAAGTCTAAAATACCAGTCAGCTGATGTTCAGTACTCATTCTGAATTTATTTCATGGAAAAAAATAATGAAATTAGAGTTTGATACAGGTTTTAGGAACAACGTTTCTTTTCATTTTTTTCTTTACTAGACAGATCTTAAGATTCTGCCCAGACCTAGGCAGCCTGATCTTCAGCTGTGAAGAGGAAAGAAATGAGGATTTACATAAGACAGTTGTCAATATAAAAAATAAAATAAGAAAAGCTGGATATTGCATAAAGACTATTACTGAAATAGTATGAAATAAGAAAATAATATTAAACTGTTTTTTATTTTTTAGTGATGCTATAAGACTCTCTACTAGAAAAGTGGAAAAAAGCAAACATACATGGAGAGAAAAAGATGGAAAGATGGTCATCAGGAAGAAAAATCTGTCCTTAAGACTTCTAGAACCAAGGTCACAGAAATAGAAATAGATAATAGATACATATTCCATATATATCTAAGATATGGATCCATCTAACTTAGCTAAGAACAATAGCTACTACTTTATTCTTCTTTCTTCCATTTTATCACCGTTTTGACATTAAATGTGGTATTGTACTTATACTGGTAATTGCTTGTGCATACTACTTTACAGCAAACTTGCAGAAAAATTTCTGTTGCCTATGATACCTTCATATCAAACAGACTTGAAAGTTTGTTGGCACTTCAGCAGCATAGTATTTTCGGTATTCAGTATTTTCAGATGGCCTGGGAATATTCCAAAAATATAACCTTGATCTGATAGCTATATAATATTTGCATTGAAAACTAATTGCTTTATTTTAACTTTTCATTCATTTGATTGGTATTCTAGATTTAGCTTTAGCGTGACAGTTTATTTTATGTGAATGTCAATTGAATCATTTTTCAAACATAATTTAAAAGTGTATGGCTTTTATATTCATTGATATGCAAATAATATTTTAAATCGTAATAGATACATTATGTAACAATATCAGTTACTAACAAATAAAGGTGCTGCATTCAACATAGACAACTGAGAACAGAAATTTTGTGTACTCATTTCATCTACATGGAATGCCAGGTAGGAGTTGCAGTTTTGTGTCTTTTTTTTAATTTAGAAGTAAAAATAATACTGTTTTGACTGAGGAAAAAGCCCGTTTTATTTCTACTGCCTCTCATAGGAGACAGTGATGAAAGTTTATGTGCCTGTTCTTACCCTGTATATGGCAGGTTACTCAGGTTGCAACTAACTCAAAATGCTTTCTTCATGAAAAAGAACTATAATAGTTCATATCTACCAGATGTGAAGGGTGCTTTTGGCTTTTAATTTGGAACTGCACTTTAAAGTGCTTCAGAAGTAATAGAGAGAGAGAGAGGCTTGCAATAAATTCAATTAATTTTACAATATGTGGCTTTCTTCCAAGAGTTCTTCCATGCCACTTGTAGTGTTTATGGAAAGTAAGTTTAGTATGCATTTACTTGCTCTTTCATCTGGAAATATTCAGACAGGGCAATGAAAGATGATGCTAATTACTGATTGTATGTCTTTCCAGGGGTGAAAAAGAGGTGGTTGTATGACTGATTGATAGCATAGGTTTCTGTGTAAACTGAAGATTTAAAATTATGCACTTGTAATTCAGGGAAATCCAGTGATTCATTATTTGGCTTTGAGATTAAAGTTTTGAGAGAGATTCAATATATACTTTTATGCTCAAAGTACTCAACTGTGGGATAATCACCTCCTACTAGTATATTTATTCAGTGTTAAGGATACTGAAATAACTGAAGGAACAGCTTTCTTTTCAAAGTGGCATGTTGTTTTCAATTCCCCGAGTCTGATTCATTTTTTTAGTTCCTTTTTTTGAAACCTCATAGAATTTACATTTGAATGAAAAGATCAAGGAGGTGACAGACTTACAGTCAACAACTATTCCAGTTTTATGACAACTAGGTTAATGGGTACTGTAGGAATGTTGTGAATGCTAGTTTTTGCTCACTACCTATATGTATATATTCCATTACGCATGGAGTTTTGTGTGTTTCTTTTTGGTTGTTTATTTTTAACCTTAAAATGATGGTAGAGTAATTGAAAGCTTGAATGGTTGAAGGCTTACCTTCTAAATTGCTGTGAGTAATGTTTCAATTCACTTGAGTTTATATTTAATAAACAGTATTTTAAATCTGTGCATAGCCATGATATGCAGATACTGTGGTGGACAGATGCAACTGCACCAAATATTCTTAAGAGGACCAAATTAAAAGGTATATTTTTCCCTTTCTTTCCTTGCCGTTTTTTTTCTTGCAAGCTCATGGACTTTTTTTGTGGAATTCATGAATTTGTTGACTCTTTAACAAGTCCATCTTTAAGAAATAAGGAATTCCGAAGCAGGTATCTGTGAGGAGGAAGTTATTTATTAGCTCTACTCTTTGTTGTGATTTTGAAATCTCTAACATGGGAGATTTTTCATTTTCAAAAACCTTCATTTTCATCTTTTTTCACAAACCAATGAAAAAGTGATTCTATTTTAATGGAATATTTAAACTATTAAAATAAAATTTTTGAAATAGAATACAATACTGATCACAGTACATCTCATTACAGGTTATTAAAAATGTGCCTGATGTATATTTTCCTAATTATTTTTTGAATACGTTTTTTTAAAAATCTGTTGTATTTAGAAGTGAGTGATCATGAAATATTTTTTATAAAATTTTTGAAAGAATGTGTCTAAGAGATTTTCCATCTCTTAGACTTTGTCATCTGTTAAATAATAAGACCCTTAAGTAAAGTAAGTGCATTATGCCCATTTAGCCTTTTAAAATTTAATGATCTTCTCTTGGCAAATCTATTTTTTTAAACCTCGTGAATTCGAACAGTGTCATTTGTCCTGTCTCCAGACTTTTTAGAACAATGGCTATAAAAAGACAGGTTCTCATTGTTGTTCTTACCTTATTCAGGTATTTTTTTTCTGGGTATACTTGAGTGGACTGAAAAAGTTTACAGTGATTTTAATAGTTCTCTGCCATCTCTACAAAACTAATAAATCACAAGTTTTTTTATGTATGTGTGTGTTTAGATAGCATTTTAATGTTTGTGTGTGAAGAACCTGGACTATGATAAAAGCAGTAGTCTGATACAGTTCTTAACACAATAGACTTCAGTCATTCTTTTGTTTTTCTTTTTCGCAGGGAATTCAACAATATGCAGTGAACCTGCTGAAGATGCAGACGCCTATACTGACCTTTTCCTCCGTGTTAGCTGAATTTCTTCTTTCATTGAAAGAGTTTTGTAATTGTGAGAGAGAGGACAAAAGAGGCTGTGGAGGGAAAGGTAGGTAGGGTTAATCTCATGGAGATTTTTGGACACCAAGATGAAGAGATCTCGACTGTGATATAGGCAGTCTGTGAGATTAAGTACAGATGAATTGCTGACTTCAGCGGGGAGGGGGCTGGACATTGCCCAGTCTGCTGTCTGTAACATGAATTTTAGGAAATAGTCCTGGGGGATTTGAAAGCGTGCCTCAGTGTGCTACCTTTATGGGAAGCTGGATTAAATCTAATGTCTGAGCATCTTGCAGCAGCAGCTGGGATCCTTTGAGACAGTGGTAAATCTTTTTTTTCCAGTGCATAGAAAAGATTCAGGACTGAAAAAAAAAAAAAAAAGTCATCTGAACTGTGATGACTGTGATAGTGCTTGAGAGCCAAAGAGGTTTCTCTTCTTGTTTTCTGTCATCTCAATGCTTCAGTAGGAAGTAGTAAGTTTTGAGAAAGCAACTAATACCATTCATTTTTGACAGGAAGTATATGCGAATGTAGGGTCAGGTATGCTGTCCTTAAACCTAGGAATTTGGTCCAGGAAGTCTGACTGTCTTCTCAAGAAGTTATAATATTTAAGCCTCACGAGTGGCTTAAGAAAGGCATGTGATAGCAGCTCAGCTGCCTTGGCGGCTCCTCCAAGGAAGTCACAGCTCTTACCTAACCGGAGATCAAGCCATTCCCTTGCAGCTGCCTCTCTGTCCTTCACCTCACTCCGAGCATATTGGGCTCTGCAAGAAAAGGCCACAGCAGCTTTCTGCTGCTTCCTCATACTTTTCACAAATCTACCACTACCTATGGCATAAATAATTAACTGTATATTACACAAAACTTGCATAATGGCTATATGAAACAAATGCTGGTTCTCACTGTCGTTTGTATTCTTATCCTTGCTTTGACATAAAGATAGTTTGCAGATCTTAATGTAAAGTCCACTAAAGCAGGTGTTTTCAAAACAATTACTTTTTTTTCTCAAACTTGTCCTGCCTGTCAGGTCTTTCCTGAAAGCTTTTATGTTATATAAATGGTTATATTTTCCCAATATGAGATTAGAATGCTTGGGAAATCATGAGTTTCTACAGCATTTTGATAAATGTGACAATTTGTGAGATGAATGTGTCAAAGAAATATGCATTTTTTTGCATCAATACTTTGAAGATTTTTCCTACTATATTATATATTTTATATATTATTACGCATGCAAGTGTGTTTAGAGAAAGCAGGCAATGAGCTTTGATTTTTTTAGACTGTTGGAATTATTTGAGCTATATGCGACTAATTAGAGAAAACATCATGGCGTAAAAGCAAATATAAACTCAAGAAGCTAATAATGACAAGGAGATGCTGGAATTAAATAGAAAACAAAATTTAGTTGTTCATTTCCTTAGCTTCCTAGGCAGATCTGCATGCCCTAAAAGAAATGATTTAAAAATCAGGATTAGAAAGAGAATATGAGGACAGGATCTGCTTAAACTCTGCTGTGCAGGACCAAGATTCACAGCTAGAATATACCTGTCAGCCTATACCAATTTCATTTCAGCTGCTTTCTCAGACCTGTGGCTTATTTCCATGAAACCCATATGGGACTAGAGGTTTCAGCACATTAGAAATCTTCTTGGCCCTGCCCAAAGAACCTGGGTAGGGTAGTACTGAACAACTTGTACTTAATCTGTGTTGCTCCTGAACTAAAAAGAAACTTTTGCTTCTCTGCTGTTTTGTTTGTGCAGGGACAGACAGCTCCAAGTGAGTATTCAAATTGATGTGCTAAAATAGTAGGCAATAAGATCCATGATGGCAGGTGTCATTCAGCACACAATGCTTTGAAATTGCCTTAAAATTCAGATTTCTGGATGAAAGAAATCAGGCTGATTTAAGGCTTTCCTTAAGGAACCAATATATGTACTGTGCTACTAAGAGATGTTATGAGCCTTCATCAACAGAAGGTGACCTTTTATTGCACTTTTTACTGATTTGATACCAGATTCATTATTGCTGCCCAACAGCATAGGATGATTGTTGTTACTTTGGACACCTGCTTTAGTAAACCGTAGAATAGCAGTGTTATGAAAAAAGCCTACTGATACCAAAAATAGAGATGATGACTGTTTACCTATTAAATATTCTGAAACTAATAAACAGTCTGTTCAAAAGTATTTAGCCTTTTATAGCACATTGTGATGTTGCATTAAATCCCATCCATGTCTATTCTCTACATTTGTAGGAATCTTGCTATTAACCATTCAGGGCAAGTGTTTCTCTATTGTCCTTTTCTTTTGCTGTGTCGTATTTTAAAAGTAGATGCTCAGTACTTTTTTTTTTTTTTTTTGCTGTTTTCCAATATAAGTAAATCTGTAAGGAAAATGATGTAGCTTTAAATAAACTCAGTGGGTAAAGAAATCTTTTACAGACATCTCCTGACATTATATGTAGTATCATCTGTTTTGTCCTTCTTGCTGTTCTTCTAGAGGACTAATAACTCAGTCTTAGAAAAAATGTATTTAGAATTTTAGAAAATTAAGAAAAGAACAGTTAAAAAGCCTTGGAAAACTTACCAAATGTACCACAACTGAAAATGTTTGCCTATCTTAGGCACAAAGTATTAAAAGCACAGTTCACGCATATTTAGCCCTTTTACCAGCTTTGGTGGCAACAAGGCTTATATTTTGCAGTTCTTTAATGAATATCTCTTCAGACCCATATGGGAACACTGGGAAAGTGAAGTAGAACCACTCTGATTACTCATCGAGCTATTTTTTCCCCTCTTGCAAATGCTCACTTGAATGGCTTAGGCAAAGCAAGGAGAGGAGCAGGGGGAACTGAAAAGATGCCTAGGATGAGACTGTAACACATGCTTTTCCTGATGCTGCTGGCTTCGGCTTTTCCTCTCCCATTTGAGGAAGCAACTAGCGGGAACAAGCTGGTTTCTTCTCCTGGCACTGCTGCCCTCCCCCTCCATTTACAGGCTCCGTCTGGCTGGGCGGTCGAGGCCCCAGCACAGCTGCCTCTGATGCTGCAGCGTGACCCGCCAGCCCATGGCTAGCTGCTCCTGTAGCCCTTCCAGCCGCCTTAATTCTTCACTGACTTTTGCTCTGGCAGGCTGCATTAGTGTGCAGGCTCACAGAAAAACCTTCATGCCCAAGAAAGGTTTCTAAATGCAATCTCATGGTGTTTGAACACAGGACTTTTATACCCAAACTCTAGCAGCTGTTGTAAAATGGTAGAGTGGCTGCATACACAAGGCATAGATCAAGCTAGCAGTTGTGCCTGGACTTTGTCATACTAGTGCAACTATGTAATTTCCTTCACTCATTCAAGAGCATTTTTAGCACAGTATAAAATCAAATTAAATAAGTTTCAGGCTTGCCAGTTAGTCAATTTCATTTCAGTTCTTTTACCAGATCAGTTAAGAACAGAGTATTCCTATTTCTGTGGCCGTGGCAACCCGCTTTTTCCTTAAAGCCTGTTACAGCCCAAATGTGCATATTAATTAAAATATTTGATATTCAAAGAGAAGCATAAAAGAAAGACTTAGATCTTCAGATCCTTACATTTCTTAAAAAAAAAAAAAAAAAAAAAAAGACACATTTACTATAACTGAAAATTATCTTTTATATATTTGCAAACGCAAATTGATAAAGAGATATATGTAGTTAGGGCGCAGCTGAGTCCAAGATTCTGAAAAAGCATTGAAATTGCTATGAATAATGTCATAGCTGGTGTTACTAAACAGAATTTTGAGGGAGTTGTTAAGGTAAATGCTTAACATATTAAACTAACCTCTAATTGCAGGCAGCCAGCATAAGGCAGATTATCCCACCTTTTCTTACTTCTTCATCTTAAATATTTTGTACTGATTGTTATTGGTGAGGGAGTGCTGGATCTGACGGTGTTTACAGTAGTTTCCTGCATGAAAATCTTGATTTTCAGGGTAAATCAGGCATTAATTTGTTTTCATAGACCCTTGCAAGGATGCATCCAAATACTAAACATAAGGTTTTTGTTTTAAGAATTTAACACCTCTATGTTTTTCTCACTCCCACTGCTTCTGTTCCCAGGTAGGGAGGGTAATGAATTAATTTAAATCACCCAAGATATCACACTAGCTGAGTTGTGTAGAGGGGTCTAGATATAGTCATGTATGTCTTTTTAATGTTTTCCTGCATTTGTTACATTTTTTTTTCCTCTTTTGGCTCTGTGGATACTTGAAGTTAATAAGGAGTAGAAACAGGAGATATATGTCATTCATTTGATGCTTGCAAGAAGGACACTGGAGGGATTTCTCTCCTGCTCTGCACTGTAAACAGAAACTATCAGACAAAATCAGAGCTATTAAAGCGGAGATTTATTTTACCAACACTGCATCCACAGTAGCTCTGGTAACTTAATTGGGATATCTTGAAAATTAGCAGTTTGAAGTTAAAAGTCTCAGGCTATCAGTGTGTGTTTGGCAAGTTTATTCTTTCCACTTTTCCTGAAAACAGCAAGTTTTAATTCAGTAAAGTACCTCTGTGTTCCACCAAAAACGTAAGAGGTTTTTGTGCTTAAGAGGTACAGACTATAAGTACTGAAGTAGTGTTTGTATTTCTTATTCATTTTGTTTGATTATACAGACCACTGACTGTAAAAAGGTCTCATTGCCTTGGCCACTGACTGCATGTCCTGCAGATAGGGACAATGATGTTTTCCCTGATACTGAGAGAAGGACAAACAGTATGCTACAAACTTTCTGAAAAAAAAAAATAGATTAGAGCTAGGAAGGTGGAAATTTCCCAAAGTACACAACAAATATAATAGATAGTGATGTTGGACATTGAAAGGTAGGAACTCAAATTGGTCAGACAGACACAGAAAAGTTACTTGGGCAGCAGGAACTCTTCAGTTATTTACAACACTGATGTAAGGCCTTGTTTAAGTTGTAGCATTGCAATTTCATAATTTCATGATTCAGGAAATATGAGGATGCAGAAGGGTCTTTCTGCACCTATTGACTTTGCTTACATTCATTTATAGGATTTGTTACTGTGTTTAGACTTGTCTGCCATCTTGTGTCTAAAAACAACTGTTTGAAAATTATTTGAGTGTACATATGGTACAGATAATATGGTTGGTTCTCTTGGGAGATAATCCGTGGATATAAAGCTTGGAGCTGCTGCTTCTCCCAGAAGGTGCGTTCTTGAGGGCTTCAGCTTCCAAAAAGGGAGATCTAGGCAAAAGCAGTGCCTAGAGAATCTCCAGACCTTTTAGGATTGGCTTAGGTTGATGTAGTGATTAAAGGAATGTGGTGTGTGCACCAGGTAGTTGAGCATGTGGACCTTCAAACAGGTCCTTGTCAGAGGCCATCACTTTCTGCATCAAGCTGGGAGATACCTTGCTCTCTTACCTAATTTTTTTTCAGTGATCTTGGCTTCTCATATCACATTAACCACTCTTGTGGCTGAAGACAGTAAGAGAGAGAAAGAGATCCTCTTGGAGTGTCTCTGGGGTGTTTATTAATCAGCTGGAGTGATTGCTTTGAGTGACATGAAATAACTCTCTGTACTTTCAACTGGGGGATAAATATGTTACCCTGAAGCATTTTCATATTTTCTGGCCTGTGCATATAAGAGATTAAACTCATGATTGAGCTTGAGGGTTCTTCTTTTTCTTTTCTTTTTGACATGAAAATTCAAAGCATTTTCAATAAGTTTCATAAGTAGTATTTGCTTACACTTCTGTCACTTCTGCGTTTTTTTTTTTTTTTTTTTTTTCCCTAAGCCTCAGCAAAGTCTTGGCTCTAAATCAGATTTGAGGAAAAATAAAGATAAAAACATCCTGCCTTTTCTGACTTTGCATGTAAGTAGGAGGAAGAGATAGGCTGTTTTTCATTATTACAGCCTTCCCTACCTATTGTCTCCCCACTATGTATCTAAAGAGATTTCAAAGTAAAATAGAGGGAAATATCATGTTGTGATCTGTTGTGATACTACTTTTTCCTAATTTGAGGGAAGTTTAAGTCTTCCGATTTTAGTGAAAACTCTTTAAAATCAAAGGCCATTTCAAAAGGATATTGGGTATTTCAGTTATTGTGGAGTTATTTGTGAGATATATAAAGATCTAAGGAAAAAATATGTTGTAAAATGCATGTATGCATTTATGTAATGTGCATAATATGTGCTTTGCCAGATGAGCATATGTATTTTTTCCTGGTAGTGACTTTGGTGATTACAAAGAAAATATTTATATAAAAAAGTCATATTTCTTCATAGAGCAAAAGGAGCAATCATCTGTTTTGAAATGAGTGCAATTCTAAGCAGCAGCTATGCAAAAATCTGGCCAAGCAACAGCAGAAGAGTCAGACTCAGAGCAAAAGGGGTAATACTAGAATAAATTTTACTTCTTCTGTTCCTCAAGTTCCTCTGTTTCAGAATGATTTTGTAAGGGACAGTCTTTTTCTATCATATTCTGTCTTGTAATCTGACATACAGTTTTCCATGAAATACTGGGTGTCAATGTTACGGCGTATTTGAATGGCACTTGAATCTCAGTTCTGAGAGATCAGTTGTGTTTTAAACTAACCTGAGTATACTACAAACTGTTTGTTTGCTTTTAAAATATCTCCCTTAGGACTGTAGTGTCTTTTTGAACTATGATGTGCCATGCTGAATTTGCAATATATTGCTGATTCAGAAACAGTTGAAGAATAA
The DNA here is from genome assembly GCA_034781795.1 of Crypturellus tataupa. Taxonomy (NCBI): domain Eukaryota; kingdom Metazoa; phylum Chordata; class Aves; order Tinamiformes; family Tinamidae; genus Crypturellus; species Crypturellus tataupa. The sequence goes on from JAWLRI010000225.1 coordinate 138,166, forward strand.
ATGGAGTTGAAAGGAAATTCTCAGTCTTTTCCCTGACCATTTCCTTGTCCCTTTCTTCTGGGGACCAGTCAGCTATGTGAGACCCATGAACCCTAAAACAAAATGAACAAAGTCAAAAACAAACAAACAAACAAACAAAAAACCCTCTTCTAGAACTTAAATGAAATGACCAGCTAGACCATACGACATTTGCTTAGAAACACATGTGGATGCCATGGAGATTTCATTGGTAGAATGTTTCTAATATCAGCAATTCAGGTGTTTCCAGCTGAGCAAGGATTTAGGATCTGAATTTGTAAGAGAGTAGCTGTCACTTAGTTTGTCTGTATTCTTTCTTATGAATTGTAACCATTGTAACTTGAGTGCTTGATACATCTTTACAATCCTTTTAAAGGTGTCTATCTGCATCACCAACTTCCTAAATATCTTTTTACCATTCGTTTGATTTTTGCACAGCTATATTCTTGTTTCAGTAGGAGGGAGGTAAATACCCCTAGGTTTATTGGAAAATCCAGGCTAGAGAATGCTGCAAACTTCACTGGACTAATTTTAGCTTTGAAGTTAATTCTGTTACCACTGAATTACAGTTAGATCTGCATGTGTGTCTGTCTAAGTTACCTCCATTGCCAGCTCCATCATCTCCAGAATTTCACTGAAAAAAAGACTGTGTTCTAGTCCAAAAAAAAAAAAAAAAAAGGGAGCGTACTTGGTTGCTACTTTCAGCTGCATATCTTTGTATTATAGAACTTAGTATTTTAAAACAAAGTCAAAGAAAGGCATGCTAGGTGAGAATCCCTGCGCTAACTGCAATAGACAGAAATAATACATACCTATATCTGAAACAAAAAGACGGTTCAATACAGTATCACAAACAAACGTTTACGTTGTTAAAGTGTGTATAGAGAGCAGAAAAAAAATGTTACATAAATATTTGCTAATTTTGAGAGTAGAAAGCCATCTGGTACCTTTTACACTATAGTGATTTATTTAGTGCATTTTTGTATTAATATATTAGTGAGTTCAATTTTAGCTTTAAATACAGTCTGTATTTGGGAAATACATACATAAGATCTTGGAGAAACTGTGTAAGTTTTCTTTATATATATTATTTTCTTTCTTTCTTAGGACTATTTTTGAAAGGTCAAACCTTGTTGTAAACCACAATAATGCTTTTCTTAGTGGTTAGAGTCAATCTTTCAGGTGCTGTCCTACTTATTTGTAATTATTCACTGTCAGCAAGACAGATAAATAACACTGCAGGATAGAGAATTCAGTGAATAAACTGCAGTCTTTCAAAAAGCTTTTCCTCTAAATGTTCCTAATTTTGTTTATAAACTATGGAATTACCATTATCAAAGCTTATTTGAAGGCAACTATTACCTTCCTTTATTCTCAAAATGGTTGAAGACAAACAGTTCATACAATGAGTATTGTCACCTCAACTTAAGGTACTTAATCCTATTGAAAGACACAAATTGGCTCTTCACAATTTGGCTGTATGTCAGAGGAGCTCATTGAAAAGACAGGGGAAACCTGGGAGATGGAAGACATTTTGAAAGACAATAGTTCAGCATCTAGTCCTTTGGCAGAGCAGTTCTCAACAGGCATTCATGGAGAGAAATTTCTTCCTTTGAAGACAAATGGTCAAAAAGAGGCATGCCTCCTGAAGATGTTTTTTAAATATATTCTTAAGACTTCAGATAGGTAGAGTGCATGGAAAATGCAAATGGTCCATTTATGTGTAAAGACTTATAGTACATATAGAATAGAATCAGAGAATCATACAGGTTGGAGAGGAACTCTAGAGACGCCTAGGCCCGCCCCTGCTCAAAGGAGGACCCGTTAAATCAAGCTAGTCAAGAGTCTTGTCCATTTGAGTTTTGAGTATCTCCAAGGATGGAGATTTCACATTGTCTCTGAGAAACCTGTGACATTTTCTGATCATTCTCATGGTGACAAAAATGTTTCTCCTCTATTAGGTCAGAATTTCCTGTATTCCAGCTTGTCCCCATTGCCTCCCGTCTTTCCTCTGTGCATCTCTGAAAGGAGCCTGGCTCAATCTCCCATTAGACAGCCAGAGAGAAAGAAGAGCATGTTTTTCTGTGAGTCTTTTCTGTTCTTAAGGTTGAACAAATGCAGTTCTCAGCCTTTCCTTTTGTTTCATGTGTGCCGACTTGGTAACCATCTAGTGACCTTATTCCAGTTTGTCAGGCTGTTGCATCCCAGCTTGTGTCGTGCTCGCTAGTACTGCAGATGCGGTCTCCCACAAGTGTCAGACAGAAGGTGAGAATGGGACCTGCTGACTGCACGCTTGCTAACACAGCCCAGAATCTGACTGCCCATCTTTGCTGCAAAATGTTTCACTAATGTGTGCATATATTTATGACAACAATTGACATAATTAGCTAGATAACAAAACATTATGACATAATTCTCTTAAAGGAGACTGAGTTGAGTGGCACATACAGATCTCCATAAATGTGATGATACCCATGGCTCTACAGTGTGGAAGCAGTGGAACATGTGAGCTACAAATGCAAAATGTTAAGACAGAACAAGAAGAAAATAAGTAGTAAGTTAGCATAGATTGTTTTCTCTGAAACAACTTCTATGTATGAAAAATTAATAATTTGAGAGCATAGCAGCCCAGCATGGTAGGAACTAATTTAACTGATGACTGCAGTTCAGCTCCTGACATGCTGCTTTGCAGAGTATGAGCACTGCAGTTAACTCTGATTTTGCAGATGATGTACAGCAAATGAGCAGCAGAGTTTTCTCATGCTTTGCAAGAACAAAAATGATGGAGGAAAGAATGACTGCTCTTTACTGATCTTTGTTCTCAAAGCTGACTCAGTTCCTGGTATTTTTTTTTCTCAAAAGAGAAGTATAAACTGTTGCATATTATCCATGTCTGTGATTACTGAATGTGCACAAAAGGATGGATAACAGAAGTACAGCGTTTGAAAATATTTCAGCACCTCAAAAGTTCATAATTAGGAATAAGTGTGACAAAACTGGCGATGAAATGAAAGACTGAGTTCTGTCCAACTGAAAGGCAAAGGGGTGAGGACAGAGAGGTACTTTGGTAATAAATCATAGATAATAAGACTGGAAGTAAACTCAAAAAGTCATTAAGCCATGGTTCAAGGCAGAGTTAAATCTACACAAATCTCCTCTTGTCTATTTTCTTCTTAAAAAATGCCAGTAGTGGAGATTCAACAATCTCAATTTTTTTTTTTTTTTTTTTTACTTTTAGACTTTTTTTTTTTTTTTTTTAACCTAACATGTAACATGAAATTTCCTTAATAGAGTTTAGCTCTATTACTTTTTATCTCCCCTTGAGTGAATGTAGCAAACATACCCAGTCTCTTTTTATGGAAGCTTTTAGCACATTTGGAGTCAGTTAACACGTCTCCCTGTTCTTCAAATAAATCCCATTTTATAACCTGCATGTTTTATTCTGTAGACCTGCTATTTGCTGGCTAAGTGCTTGTATTTGCACGGTTGATTTTTCTTACCTAATAATAATTTTCTCTTCTCCTTATGGAATTACATCCTACATAATTCAGGACATTGCTTCAATTAGTCAAGAGCATTTTTAAAAATCACATCCTGCCTGGCAGCACTGAAAGCACTTTGCACATCGTACTGCTATATTCACGTTGCCTTCAAATTCAAGAAAAGTCCTTGGTTATCTAACTCATTAATGAAAATACTGAAAAGTACTGAATCCAGGAAAGATACTTGGATGATTTATGTATATACATATATAAAATATAAAGTATATATATATAAATATATAAAATATATGTATATATAAGTATATAAAAGTATATATATAGTGATATATACTATATGTAAACTATTTATATAATTATATATAGAGAGAGCCTACAGCTCTACAAAATATTTTCTATTGGGGTTTACCCATTTTTAAACTCTTTTTTTCCTACAGTATACCAGCCTTCCCAGAGGTTTCCCAGAGTGCCACAGGACTGTTAGAAGCCTTGCTACAGTGAAGACACACAGTGCCAAGATGCTTCTTATTTGTAAGACACATTACAATGCTGTAGAAACACTCAGTCTTTGATGGTAATCCTATATAATCTTCTAATTGAACACAAATGGTTGTTCTGAATATATATCCCAGTATTTTTCTGGATGTTGAAGAACAAGAGAAACAAACAAAAAAAAGATTGCTCCAAGTCATTTCTGCTTTTTTAAAGTACTAAATTATTACTTCGTTAAGCATTCTTGTTCTTGGTGTGGTTAAGTGTTAGTGTGAGAGTGCTTTTGCGTTTCTGTTTGGCCAATGCCTTTTTATAGAATCCCTTCCAGGTACAAAGTCTGACATAGCAGATCACAAAGCAGGACAGAACTTTTTAAATAGGCACTACAATTTTAGTGTAGATTTTGATTCTGTTTTATAAGACAAATTTTGTCTATAGTTTCTTTTTGCAAAACAATATCCATTGCAGGTTTTTAATACAGTAGCTACATATTGTTACATTTTTAGGTATCATAATTAAATTCTTAAGCATTTATAAAAATAAGTAACTATTTTTTTAAACAACGTTAAAAATTTAAACAAATATATTCCTACTTCATTTGCTTTTGGGAAGAAATTTGCATAATGCACACTTAAGAGGAAAAGGTATTTATGAGATTTCTAATTTAACTTTGGGATTGTGGACAGTTGAAGTATGAGCATTCCACTTGGAGATATGTATAGACATCATGAACTAAGGAAAATAAAAATATGACTCACTAAGGAAGAAGAAGAAAAATACAGAGCTCTTGTTAGGAAGCTATTCATTATATATTATTTAAGAGGTGTTCAAGCTATACTGAATTTTTCATTGGACTAAGCTTTAGTAATTGAAACAAACTGTGAACATAAAGAGAACATGTATGTTCTTTATATATTATGTCTATTTAATCACATCTCAGTCAAAAATGTGTACTTTTCAAATATATTTCAAACTGAAGTCTTTTGTCTTTCCTTAAGACAGGACCTTTTCCCACAAAGATCAGTTATTTCATTTTCTGTTGTGTCTTAAGAAAGTTAGCCTGAAATAATTGATCTTCAAAACCCACCTGGATGTGACCCTGTGCCACGTGTTCTAGGTGTCTAAGAGGGTTGGACTAGATGATCTCTAGAGGTCCCTTCCAACCTCAACCATTCTGTGATTCTGTGCGATTCATCTAATCAAAGACTTAATATGTCTTTGATAAGAAGAAAGAAAATATGAATTAAAGAAAACCATAAGTGTAAATTATTATTACGATGGTTGTGAAAATAAAAATATAAAAATAATAATTTTGAAACAAATATTTTCCTATCATTATTTATTTTATCATCTTTTTTATTCAGTGATTTACCCACTCCTCAATGATGGAGAGCTGACTGTGAAGCTGTTGGAAGTATAATTGCTCAATATTTCTTTTAGAGATAGTACAAATTTAGCAGAATTGTCCCGGTTTAACAATGTAACAGTCTTCATAATCCCTTGGAAAATAAACTGCAAGTGTGTTCCTCTGCTTATTTTGAGTTAAAACTCAAAATTTTATTTCCATGTATAAATACATTACCATGTATTTATATTACATGGTAATGGTGAATTAAAATAGTATAGTATATTGTTCAGTCAAACTAAAAGAAGGCAAACAGTGTGTTACATTGAGAGGATTTACTGGACTTACTCTAGTGCCTGTGCAAAAAGTTTTGTAATTCACAGATTTTGAAATGCAAATGTAACCAGTGCATGGTCTATAAGTTTCATTTTCTTAGCCAGTCTCCTCTTCTGCGGTCTTCATTTCTTCTCTGTTCCATGTAGATTTCTATTTCCAGCTCATGTACCTGAACAGGTAAAATTTGTTGTCTCTTATGTTGCTCAGATCATAGAATCACAGAATACCTAAGGTCGGAAGGGACCTCTAGAGATCATCCAGTCCAACCCCCCTGCACACACAGAGTCACCTAGAGCTCGTGGCACAGGGCTGCATCCAAGCGGGTCTTGAAGATCTCCAGAGAAGGAGATTCCACAACCTCTCTGGGCAGCCTCTTCCAGGGTTCTGTCACCCTCACTGTCAGGAAATTTTTCCTTAAGTTCCTGTGGAACTTTGGATGCTTTAGTTTTTGGCCATTTCCTCTAGTTCTGTCGGTGGTCACCACTGAAAAGAGGCCGGCCCCATCCTCCTCACTGCCTCCCTTGAG
>JAWLRI010000225.1:151948-163690 GCA_034781795.1 Crypturellus tataupa
GAAAGTTGCTAGAAAGTTGCTTTTACTTGATTAAATTCTACTGTGAGTATATTTCTATAACAATCTAAATCAAAGGTATTATTATGAATCAAATTCAATAGGGAGGAAAGTACAAAAAGGAGAAAAACATAATTAAAAAAATACAATTGATTTAGATACTTGTGGTTTAAAAAGTCAAAAAAGAAATTAAATGTTTGGTGTTTTGTTTTGTATTTGTTCTGTGTTTTGTTTCTCTAAAAATATTATTTTTTTCTTTTTTTTTTCTATATGCTCTGAAATGCCATATGCTCCTTGAAGTCAGGGTGAGTTTGTTATTATTCCTCATGTGAGTTTGTTATTATTCCTCATTCTCCACTTTTGCTTTGATTTGCCTTATAAAATTTGCACATATGACATGAATGGACAAGTATATCTTTTTTAGTACAGCTCTCTATTTATACTTCTGCAAGGTACACTAATTACTCTATTAAAAATGTTTTTTTCTTCTATGAAATAATCCTCCTTCAAGGTCAGATTTGTATTTATTTGTTACTTGTATCCTGAAAAGACTTCTGGTACTCACTAGAATTATTATCCTCTTTCTACCCCAATGCCTTTTTAATTGTGAATTAAGTTCCATATGACACAGACATAACCTCAGGAGTAGCCTCAGGAGTAACCCAGAGTAACCTCAGGAAGATCTTTTTTTTTTCCTTTGTTCTTTAACATAGATTTAAAGATCCTGTTCCTATGTTCTATTTTCTTCTTTATGTCAAATCAATATTAATCTCTCTTTCCTTCCCCACTTGGTCACCTCTCCCTGATGGGCTATGGATAATTTCTGCTCTTGCAACAAATTCTCTTCTAGACCTCCTGGGAAGAACTTTGCTGGACCTGGCAATGAAATCTGGAGAGAGGCCCAATGTCATTTGCTTGATTTAAAGTGTAAATCTCTGTGAGTGAAAGGACATGTTTTACCCAGAAATAGGTGGAGGATTAATTTTCGGAGTCTTTCACTGGAACATGCTTTTCAGAGACGTCAACTTGACAAACAAACGAGAAGTAAATCTCAGGGAGGAGCTGAAATGATGTTTGGAGAGTCAAACATAATGCAGTCATGCATCGTCTGTGGTTGCCAAGGAAACCCAGCTTTGGGAGGCTGTCAACGGGATTCTTCCAGATCGTCAAAGGAAGCACCGCTGGTGTCTGCCGGTAAAGCCATCTACCACGGTAAATATCAATTTCTTGCTGCTGTTCTCAAGAGTAGCCAGTATATTATTTTCCTTTGAGAAGGAGAATTTCATCAGAAAATCATTACCTCTGCAAGGTGGCCTCAATGCCATCTGTCCCATCCAGTAGCACCTGCACTCCCATGAGAGCAACAGTTGATGAACAGATATATTATTTGTTCTGAAAAGCTTTCAATTCTCAAAGTATTCAGGTTGTATGCTTGTCAGCATAAAACTTTATGGATATATGGTGTTATAAAACCCCATTGATGGGCCTTCATGTGGTCATTTCTGATTTCCCCTGATCTCACTGGTCTTTTCCTTATAACTGTATATGCAAGCTTCAATGTTTAAAATTCTATGCACTTAATTTTTAAAAAGAGAATTATTTGAAAATCTTGACTCTGTTTTGTTTTACTTTGTTTAATTGTACATGGGTTACTGTTAGCCGTATTTAAACAATTTTTTTTTGCCCACTTGCTACCATTTAATGACCTAATCCACTGTTATCTTCGTTTCTGTCACTCATTCTGCTTCCAACAACCTATTTCACTAACCTACTCATCAAGCATTTGAACATTACATAAGAGCAGTCTCTTGATATATCAGCTTTCTTTTCCATGCTTCTCCCTTTCTGTCTTCTTTTTCGCAGTACACTCCTTTTATTTTCCGATAATCTTCTCTTTTTTATCTCCTTTCCTTTCTTTTCTTTTAACATATTTAATGTTAAAATAAAATGCTAACCTGTCTTGATTGAGATTACAGATGGGAGTGAAGCGTGTCATGAAGAAAGAAAAAAAGGGCTGTATAACTTTTGAGGTTGGTATCTGTCCTCAAAAGAACAGTAAATGGAGGTATGGATTGGCTGAATTTGAAATCTTTTACAGTCTTAGGCTATGAAAAAGCCAGCTGGAAATACAGATTGTACTTTGGACTAAGGCAATGTATTATAAAACAATGTTTATTTTTGGTATGAGGCCTTGGGTAAAATTCTTGACATTGATCAGGCAAAGAATAGCTCTGAACTGAATGTCTTGTCTCTTAGGAAAGCAGTCCAACTACTAGGCTATAGGGAACAAAAAGGTATGTCTTTAGTTCTAATGGAGCTATTATCTTTTTATAAATCCCTTACATAAACTGAAGATATCCTAGGGTGACTTTCTAACCTGCTGGTCAGTACGTAAATGCACTCCTGTGGGATGATAGCCCTCCTGGTGTGATTACTTCAATTATCTTTACTTGATGATGAGCAACTGAGACGTGCAGCTGTCCCCTTTCTTCTTCCTCTTATGTTATATGATAGTGCTTGAAGTATTTTTCTGAAGAAAGTGAGACCAGCTTTTCTCTGGAAGAGCAGAGATTAGTCTTGGTTTTCATCCTGTTTAAGTGTTGAAACATCTGGACTATAATTTTAAGATTTCTATGAAGAAACCTACCTTTGCTTTCTGGTAATTACATGAAGCTAGTCCTGAAAAACTGTTCAGGAAAACCTGACAAATTTTGATCCAAAGTTGCAAAATGAATGTGGAAGATTTGCTCTGAAATTCCAAACACCAACTGTGTCTGGCCCACCCGGTACAACTCTCCCTCTTTCATCACTCCCACCTATTCCTGTTGTCTCTTCCTGTGAATAAAGTAATGGAAAATGGCATTTGCCTCCATTTACTAGGCACTTTTTTGGCACTTTAAGCTTAGAAAAGTTCTTGGAGCAAAGGCAGTTTACTAGGAGAAGGCTGAAACTCTTCTATTTTATAGAGACTTACCCAGAATTTCTTTTCTTTGAGTTGTTTCTTGATCTGTTCCTGCAACCAAAGATTGTGAGAGGATGGATACATTCATGCATGCTCTGGAGCTGGTTAAGATTCCAGAGGACCACCCCTGGATGCTCCCTTATGTCAGCTTTCGGCTTCTAAATGTTCCAAACTGTTTGTATATTGTTACAGAGGGGATCATATTTGCTTAAGTAAAAAGAAATTTCTGCCGAAAGCAGAAAGACTGAATTTTGATGGACTATTTAGAGGCAACCTAATACAGTTCATGGATGAATTCCATAATAGATCGAGCCTGTACCACAGCTTAAAAAATGACCATTTTTTTTCCCAAGCAAGTACTGCATTATAGGTTGATGTGATCATTATGATACAGAATTTAGACACTTGCAGAATAGGGAATATGTCTGATTGTAGAGTGTGGTGAAGACTAACAACCAATGACAAAGAGGTTTACCTTTTTGAAAACCTATGAAGTAGAACCTTTTCTATTTCCTAGGCAGGACCTTAAAGGTGTTACGTATCTGTAAGATTACTAGAACTGAACAGGAATTTTCTGTCAACGTGTTCTTCTGATAGCAACATCAGTTTCTGCAAAACTAAAATTTTCTTCAGGGAAATGTAACATATGATTGTAGGATGCATTAGGATACTACGGGAGGGGAATCCTCATGGGAACTTACTTTCAGGAAATCATGCATAGGAATGATGACTTTAAGCTGGATGAAGGGCAACAAATAAATATCAGAAGGGAACTGAAGAAGCTCTTTTACAAGACAGTAAAACTGTGTTTTATTTATTGTAAGTAAAGCAAGACTGATAAAGAGATATGATTACTCTCTAATAATCAGGAAAAGAAAATAACAATCTCAGTTAAGGAGAGCATCTGCTCTGGATAAATTTAAATAAAAAATCAGATCACCGAGCATTTAGAGCAGATCTCACAGAAATTTTGGAGGTGGCAAAGGAGGTGACTACTGTAACACAGATTTGGGGATTAGCTATTAAAAAGAACTACATAATCTAATGTAGTCCAAAAAGCTTGTCTGATATGCTTTATTTAAAATGTTTTGAGTTCAAACAATGATTGAGCTATCATCCACTCTAGGAGCTCTCTGTCTTCCTTTAATCAAAGGATATGTACTGCCAATCTGTAACTGTGGATTGTTAGTTAAACGCTTCTCAAACAACTATGATTAATATTCTTTGTGAAATTCTGGTGTCCGTAACTTATTCCTTTTTTGTCCTTTTTAAGATCCAGCTCTGTTGGAGAAAAACACTTTTCCTCTCTTTCTTTGTTAAATAAATTAGTTTGTATTCATCCTCCTATTATCTCCTTGTTCACTGAGGGATCCAGTTAATAATCCTCTTTTCTATTTTAAATGTAATTAACTTGTTTTAATCAATTGAAAGTTCTAAATAAACCTTCATGAATGTTATCCCTCTTTGCTTTGTCAGGGCAAGTAAAATTTTTATTTACTTCACTTGATGCAACTCTATAAGTTGTAACTGGGTATGTCTGATTTCATGCAAACTCTACACTAGTTATGACTGGTATTAATCAGGTTCAGAAGTATTTTTTTGACAGTAACAGGATTGATTGTAAAATATCTTGAAAATTAAAATAGGTTAGAAGAAGATAGAGGAGACCTGGATAAACTGGGTACCATATCTTTGTCCTATCTCTTCTCTTTTCATGGCCAAAATAACCTATGCTTGAGAAAGTACGATTTAATAAAAAACAAAATGAAAGGCAAGAGAGGAATCGAAAGACATATATATATATATATATATATAGCAATCTTATGGGGCCAGTAGTTGGGACCAGTATCTCTTTTGCTTTCTGACAATCTCAGTACTTTCAATCTGAAGTCCAAATGCTATAGAACCTACTACGAGGCTCCATTATAGATCACAGAGTCTTTTCATGCAGATAATTGCACTTTTTTTTCTCAGTAACCACAGACTTAACATCTAGAAAAGTAGACATGCTTTTCAAATGAAATTACTATATGCACATATATGTGCATGAGTGTATATACAAATATCAGCACATATTAGGCTCAGTTTTTGATTTTTCTTTCTATGCAGTGATCAAAGCACAAGAATCTCTGTGATGCATAGTTACACAGAAATATTCATGACTGAGGCAAAATATTGGATATGACTTTTTTTTTTTGCTCTATTTTCTTTTAATTTACAGGGATTTAATCAAATGAAGTTAGAATCAAAGCAAAAAGTGTGAATATATGAAATACCCTGAAACAAGAGTCTTGTCTATTTCTTTTAACTAGAGTCATCAAGCTAGGCGTGAGTTTAGCTCATTTAGCTATTGAGCTATTGAGTTTAGCTATTGAGCTATTAGTTTAATCTACTTGTAAAATTGCTCTCTTGATTCCCCTCGTATTTCAGTTTTATGTGCCTCTTTCCTCCTTGTAGAAATACTAGAATATCATGTAATATTATAGCTATTTCCGTCCCCGCAAATGATGCACATATGAATATATACCCGCAGCTGGGGGAGTGAGATGGAAGTACAGTCAAGAGTTAAGCAGAGCTGCGTATGACAGGTACCACTGCACGGTTCACCAGCTGCACAAATTAAGTTTCAGACCACTCACAAAGCCCTAGCATTTAGCTTGCTCCATGTAATATCATCAGAGAAATTGTTTCTTGCCTGTGTGCACTTACACTCAAGCAAAACACGTAATAGAAAACATGTAATACATTTTGTGGCTACTGGAGAAAGGAAAAAAGGGAAGACAGGTAAGTGAACTGTCATTCAGAGGCAGCAAGATCTGACTGTTATTACTTCTGTTACTGATACTGTTACATCTGCCAAGTTATTCTTGGTGCTCACTCAAGGGCGAGGGCACTTTAAAATGAAAATAGGAATCTGGAATGCATATTAACAATTGCATATTTATGTGCCTGTTTGTGTTTGCCTTTTTATCTCCTGCTCCTTTTTCTTTTCCTTGCAAACACTGCTCTTTTTTTTTTTTTTTTAATAGTGAGTTTTGGCAAAAACATTGACATTGTTTATTATTGCCCTGCTTCTAAAAACAATGGTGATAGCTTGGAGCTAAGTAATTTTTATTGCATTCTGTCGAAGATGTTTAATTAACATGAATGAAAATAAACAGGAAGGAAAGCATATGATGTTTTATCTGCCTAAATGTGCATGCATGCGCTGTAACTTTTCCTGCTCTAAAGCCAAATCAAAAGACAATATAACTAAAATAAACAAACATGGCAATAAAAAAGAAGTTATATAACTTCTGTTATATGGATTAAAAGTATATAGGAAAATCCGTGAATTGTATTTTCTTCATTGTACCTTGCGAGTACTAGCCATAATTCTTACTGTTGACTGAAATATTTCACCAATTTCACTAGTAAGAACAGGATGCTTTCTATTTAGTGCACTGCGGAGTACAAGTTTACAAGGCACTCAGAGGTGTGGAGCAGCTGTGAAAATAAAGTAATCTAGAGTTAGAAATGTGGATTTCCTCTTGGTATCTTGACCCAGGAAATACACATTCTGTTCCCTCATCTGCGTGGTTTTCAATGTCTTAATTAGCTGTAATCCTTGGGTTAAGCGTACTTGGGCAAAATTGATAGTTTTTTTCCTTTGTGAATATTTTCAGATCTGCCATCTTGGGATATTTAATTTTTCAGTTATTGCTCTTTTGTAAGAGAGATAAGGTATGAGTTTTGTTATCTAATCTCCCTTGGTCATTCCTGTTTTTGCTGTATGTAGAACAGAAAGCTGATATATTATAGGAGCGTGGGCATCTTCATGTAACACACTGATATCCTTACAGATTTTTTATTTTATTTTATTTGCATAATGAATGAATGAACACTTTATTTACTGTATTAGATACTTCTTCATGTTAATGGATAGGATTTATGTTACACATTTTTAGACAGTTTCCTAGTGAGATCAACCTTTATGATCAACAATGCTGTTGGAAACGATTCCGTAAGTGGAGCTTGGGCACTCATCCTATTTTGTCATCTAGTCCATACTGGCAGCACTGAGACTGTAGGTGGATCACAGAGTGCGTTTTCCTGTGGTTCCATACTTTCAATAACTGCGAGTAGTTTGGAGTAGCTTTTGGTGACTAAGTGCTATAAGAGGCCACCAAGGCATGTGAGCTGCATGTAGCCATGATAGGCGCTGGCATCCAGCATCCTGCATCCAGCAGCTTCATTAGCCTGAGCTAACAAAACCTGACACTTAATACCCTCTTTCCCCCAGCACACTATAGAGGCTACTTCACACCAAACCACTACCATCTGCACAATTTTCCACCTAACTGAAGGGAGGAATTTCCATGGCCTTGGCTCAACAGCTCTAGGAACATCTCATCTCATAGCTGAGAAAAACACTCTTAAAAGATAAGTAGTCTGTTCAGCATTTCTATCTTAATCTCCCCCAAAATAAACATTTTTTTCCTCTTATAGGGATAACACAGAATATGCTGGTATAAATGTAGATACACATATGCATATACATATATATATACACACATATAAAGAGGGTTTTTAATCATTAGTGAATATTTTAAACCAGCTCAGTTGTTTGAAGGAGGACCGTTGAAATCAGAATGCAAAGCATACAGAAGTAAAATGTAAAGAGTTGCTGTTATATGCACTGAAATAGGTTATGTAAAAATGCTCTTTTTGCTGAATCTTCCTTTTCTGTGAGGTACTATGGTAAATATTTCACCTATTTTTTTTTCTATTTTTCCCAGCATTAGCATCTTGGAATTCAAGTGAGCAGTTGAGTAGTTTTTTCTAACTGTAGCCATAATAAACAAACTAAAGAATATTAATGATCGAATTTGTGACTAGATTACTATAAGAGATTCATTGTACACACACTTCAGCTGCTTAATGCTTGTTGTTATGCCTTATAGCCATAAATGGATACATTACAGTGTCAGACAGATATTAAAAAGGAAATGGGATTATTCTGGAGTTTAAAATGTGAAGAATAGCATACTTAGTTTGGAGAAATGGAGATGCAGAGGGTTTTTTTTTTTTTCAGTTAAGATTTATGATAATTTGCTTTTAGCCTTTTTATTTCTAATTTTCTGACATAATTTTGCATCCAAATGCTGACTGTCAGATACTGTAAGAATTACTGTCATACACTTGCACACAGTCTTTCTCACTTACAGAAGCTACAGGCACAGTTGCACTGCTTCTGGTTAATACATGAGTCAGATGACTCAGATGAACAGCGTGGTAGCATTACATGACAAAGATGGGACTTCTTTTAAATCACACTTCAGAAAGAAAAAATGCTAGGATTATTTTTTAAGAGTTTTAACTAAATTATATTTTTATTATCAGAGATTTAAGCTGTACTTTTAACTCTTTTTTTTTTGATCAAAGCTAGATTTTATGTTGTCATGTAGTTTTGCCTTGCATTTTGACTGCACATTAAAACTACAACTGTTCTAATTAGCAATTTTAAGAAGAAATAATGATTCTCTGCAAAAGCTGCAAGAAGAAAAGTTGTTCTTTTAGTTTATGTTTTCCCCTTGAACTTTTGCATGGTGATCTTAGATGAGCACTTACTAGGTTTAAGACTGCATTCAGTTTTATGTTGGACATTTACATTTTTTTCTCTCTCTGTCTTTACATCTAAGCAGTTCTTTTTTTTTTTGTAAAAATAGTTGTATAAATATAGTGTAAGTGCATTTTTTTTGAACTGCAAAAATGTATGTCTTCTCTTTTTGCATATACTTGCAGATATTTCCAATATAACCTTGAGACTGTAGTCTGTCAATTACTGTTACTGATAGTAAATACTTGGCAACTTGATGACATATATAATAGATTTCAGTTCAATGTCATAAATATGCTGGAGTTGTGACTTAGCAGGTAGGAGCTTCCCTACCTGGGAACTGGGATTCATTAAAAAAATAAATCTGATTTTTTTTATTTTTCAATGTACTAAACTTCTATCTGATTTACTGTGTTCCCATGAATAGCAATAGAGTTTCTATTTTTAAGGCTTCATGATTTTTTTCCCTAACTCTGTAGAACTGTAGAGTGTTAGGATTATAATATTACATGACCACTCTTTATTAGCTAGTTCTATGTGAAAGACTTTCTGGATGGAATACAATGTGAATATTAGTTATGGAAAAATGAAGTAAGGCAGCATGATAAAAATAAATAATAAAAAAACTATCATAAAAAGCATTGGAACAAAATGATTACAGTATCATTTTTAGTAATTTACTGTCAACAATACATTATTATTTAGTGTTTTTTAGAAATTGGATTTTGTATTGTGAAGGAAATACACAGCCAAAATAGAAAAATGAAATGGAAGATAATATATATATATATATATATATATATATATATATACACACACACACAAAGGCATACTTCATTAGAGATTTAATCATGTTTTAAGTGCTTTTTGGTATATATGTACATAAATGAACTTAATGTTGTATATTTTGCTAAAGGAAAGAAAAATTCTAAGCAATTGAAAAGCTCTTTGACTTTTCTGCTTTAAAAAAAAAAAAGGGTAAATGATATTAACATATGCCAGTAACAAAAGTTTTGGACCATGTATATACTAAAAAAGAGGCAGTTAACACTGAAATACTGAAATGCTGGTATTGACCATGACCTGCTAAAATTTTAAAGGTGAAAAATGCATTTTGATGTTTTAAAGGTTTAATGGAAATCTAGAACCTAGCATCAGCAAGATATAATTTGAATCTAGCTTTGCCCTAGGTCTTGCAAATTCCTGGAGTGTATTTAGCAATGGACCTATTTTTACATTGAGGCTCTAGGTCCTAGATCCCGAGATAGTGTGGACTGTAGGCATTTAGGCATTGTAGGCAATTTGTTCAACTCATGCTTGAAGCTTGCACAACTGCTTGAAGGAATGAAACATGAAAGAGGATACTCTGATACTGCAGAGCACAGTGTAAATTTTTGACTTTAACCTGGCAGGAATAAAATTGTGAGAGTCTGTATGTGAACCATGAATAGAGGAAACAGAAGATGTTCTTGCAAGCCTTCTTGATTTAGTTTTAGGGAGTTTTATTTTATTTTTCTGATAATATTAGTTCTTCTTTAGGCTTCCTCTTCTGCTGGTGAAAAAGGATTTCCTGCACATTCTTTAAAGAACAAAATGTCCAAGGGCAAAAAAGGGAAGTTATAACGAAAGCTCAAAAGGTTTCATTTTAACATTTTCAAAATCCTTTCTTTTTAACGAAATAATGTTATTAATTAAAAATTTTGTAATATAACTCTATAGATGAAAACTTACCAAATGCTCCCCACTGCACTACTAGTTTATTTCTTTTAGCATAATTTAAGTTTGGAAGCGTGATGCAGAGGAGATGAGGACTGTGATCAGTAGTATATACTATTTATATAGTACTTTATCAAGGAATCTTGAACAATCTCCTCTACAAGATGTTTTAAAAAAAATGTCCTGTGGATCATTTTTACATATTCCAAACTGCACATTCAATTAAAATTAAACTGAAGCAATGAAGTCCCAGCTGCTCTGCTGCCTGAAATAAAAACTAAAAATTACTGAGGTAGAGTTGTTCACATTTAGGGGATGCATGTATAAACAAAAAAATCACATTTGCTGTTTCTGAATGTTCATTCATCTTTTGTTCATCTGCAGACCACAGTGAATACTGATCTCAAAACCAATAATTCACTCATTTCAAATATGTTCCTTACAGTTCTGAAGAGTTAAGAATTTAAAAAGAAGAGAAAGAATACTTTTCCATCAACTCTATTTACCTCCAGGTTCCTGAATCCCATTAAACCAAAACAATGCATATAAATGAACCTATTTAAAAGAATCTCTAGTTTCTTGTCTAGATCACTCTTTGTTTTGTTCTGCATGTGAAGAGTTTGCAAATAAGTAATATGGTAATATTTTCACAAGGCCAAGCAAAAGGTTCTCATGATCTATTTCAAAAATGACCAAGGCCTAAATCTTCAAATGCTTTTACTCTTCAGTCAGTGATTTGCATATACAGGTATTTAATATTTGTTAAAATGCCTTTATATAACTAAATATAATGACTTATGCCTCATTTATTTGCTGAAATATGTAGATTAAATCTATAATGCTGCAGGTATATTCTTTCCGCCAGTTATTTTATTAATGAGGGCATCAGAGACTTGAATGAATAGTTTTAAAAATAGAGGAAATACTGTCTTGTTCCCAACTACTGCATTGTTGATATTCTCCCATTAGCTTAGTTTCCTAGCAGTGTGCCATGTCCTCATGAACGGACTGTGGGACTGATGAGCCGCAGGAAATGGCAGTCCCCTGGTAAAACACCACTGTTCATCCTCCTGCCACAAAGAGAGAAATAACTGGCTTCTGATGCGGCACCCTGACAGAGCCAGCAAGGTTTGTGTACCAGAAATGTAGATTATCCTGTTCTGGATGGCACTGAGGTGAGTGTACCAGAGGTGAGACTGAGGTTATAACCCCCGATACATTTCCAAGCCACTGCTCTTCCCTTTGGGAATTGATCTTATAGCCCATTGTTGGGGGTCAAAAGTGGGATTTCTGGGACCTGCCACAGAGCATGCGCCCTTGGCAGATGTACAGGGGGGTCCCGGTGCCCCCTGTGCGACCCCTGGGGGCTGCGCACGCGCAGTCAGGCCTGCTTGCCTGACTGCGTGTGGCTTGACATCCCTCAGAAGGGTCTAGAATACCAAAGGTGGGAGCCAGGAGCGGGTTGCCC
>JAWLRI010000225.1:163790-182849 GCA_034781795.1 Crypturellus tataupa
GAATCAATTCGAGTCCGTTACAGAGATCCCCGCACCGGGCAGTGGCAGGGACCTGTTGAGGTCTTGTTCTTTGGGAGGGGCTATGTTTGTGTTTCAACCCCAGCGGGACCGCTTTGGGTCCCAGCTCACTGGGTGAAACCAGCGCTCCCAGAGAACAAACCTGCAGGGGACTCGGGATCACCTGATGAGGGTCCTGCAGGTCTGTCACTGCTGTTTGAACACCCGGACGGTAAAAGGGACTAGCCTTCAACTGACTAATCACCTTCATGATTAATTTGCCGGACGTGACATTTAGACTGGTCCTAAGGGAGAGTCACTTTAATCCGATCCTGGGGATTTAGAGACTCAGATGGATATCGTGGGTATCCCTAACAGGGATCGCTCCTTGTTGTTGCAGGGACGATCCGAATATTCAGTTGCGGATATCCCCGTTATCGAAGAACATTTAAAGAGGGACTCCCGTCGGAAGGGAACCGAAGGCTTCGCCCGACTGGCCCTGGATTCCCCTACGATGGGACATTTTGATATCCACCCTCCTGGTATTGGGTCGCTCAATTGGCAGATGGGGGTATGTTGAAGCCCATGGGGTAAATACACCCCTATTTAATGTATCCAGGCATAAGAATCTCTGGATTAATTGGGCTAAATCCTTAAACCAATCTTCTGTTTGCCTAGGCGTGCAATCCGCGGTGGATCCCTTAAAAACTTGCCTAATCGGGACGCTGTACTGGGTCGCGGTTTTTCTTTTCTCTCCCCTTTATTGGTTGTTGCCCCTTTTGGGCGGGACCAGGCCTCCCTTATCATACCCCTAGGGGGTGTACATGGTAAGGTGTAGATAGCTCGCACCCGACGGATCCAGCCGTTATAGGTAGTCATACCTACCTGAGGAGCCTTGCGGAGCTGCTACCATTCCCCTGCGGCAGGACTCGTAAGTGCCAAGGGAGCCTCGCCCTTGGGGGGTTGGAGATGTTGGTGCCTGGTGCCCTGGGTGCTCCCCTGGATAAAAGAACACGCAGGCCTGGGAGTGCGCAGGGCTGCGTTGATCGAGGGATCCGCGGACTACCGTGTCGAGCATGGGGGTGCTCCGCGGTATTGGAGTGCGTGCGCGCTCAACAGCCCATAATTTTTTTTTTCCTTTTGCTCCTAGAAGTGTGCCAAGCAAGTACTAGCTGAGTTGTTTGGTCCTTCAAAAATAAGCCATCTTGCTCAACAGCAGTGTTTATAGGGGCACCTGCCATTCAGTGTGACTGTGTAAAAGAGCCACAGCTCCATAGTTCTCGTGCAGGACTAAGTGCTGCCCCGCTTTCTGGTTGCTAGTGGTGTTCTTTTGTGTCATTTTTATCGACTTGACCTAATACAGGGATGTGACTGTGCTTTGGTTTATACCCCAGTGTTCAGATGGCTTAGCATGAGAGTGCAGTGGCATGTGACACAGGACGTGTACTTGTCTCAGGTGGCCTGCTGTCTGTGTTACTTCCTCTTTGTGGACCAAGCAAGCTGATGAACTTTGGCACTCTTGGTGTGGTATTGTGTGACACTGGGCACCGAACTGGCAAAAGAAAAGAACAAGCTTTAGGTTTTGATTTAGCAATCAAACTGGAAGAAGTAAATCTTGATGGGCAGGAGGAAATACAGAAGCTCTTGGGTTTTGATCTCAGTTATAAAATGACAAAGAAAATAAGATTAAAAGCTGGTTTGTATTTGACATACACTTGGGGAGCTGGCAATATATGTTGGGCCAGGACATCTTCAGCCAAGAAATTTAGCCTTGACCACCATCACATGTGAAACAAATAATCCTCAGATCAGGATAAAGAAGGATATGAGCAAAGACTTTGTTTAACAGCCTAAAAATCATATTTTGGTTGAATGACATAAGAAACCAATGTTTGGGAAAGCTTAACCACTGCAGTATCTAGGGGAGTGAGGGTAGGGAATAGGCTGCTTACATCGGTAGAGCTAACACAACTACATTGGCGAGGGCCAATAAAGGATATGACAGCGAGTTTTAAGACTTGTTAGACAGAGCACGGGCAAAAGTCTGTGACTGGTACTCATGCAGTAACTTCAGCTTGCCATTCAACCGTACCTGTTGGAGTTATCCTTAGCCTCACTGCCTAACCTGGAAGGTGGCATTTTAAAGAAATGTGTGAGGGATTTTATTTTTGTCTCAGCTTGTACTGAAGGCAGTGAATGTTTTGCCACTGCGTTCAGCAGAAACTGTTTCAGACCAGCTTAGTACACTTTTGAAAAAACCCTTGCTGCTGTTTCTACAGCTTTGGCTTTACCACAATAGCTGTAGGCATGCTGTCCAGTGATCGTCCTTTGGGTGGCTGTGCCAAAACCAGATGAGAACTGATTAACTATAGATTCTAAAAGGTCTTTGAAAAGCAAAGAAACATCATCTCTCAACACTAAAGTGTCTGCTCCATTTTATACTTTCACCTATCACTGTCAGTGGGCTGATACCAGACACTAAAAATGAAATGTAAGTGGCTTGTCAGCTCACCACATGCGAGGAAAAATATAAAGATTGTGATAATGTAAATACCTCTTCTCACTTTCTATTGCACTTGGTTTTACAGGCAGAGTGAATTATTCAGTGAGAGTTAACCTCCTCCCACAGTGCACATATTTGAAACCTGTCAACTGCATCATCAGGTATTAGCAGTCAATTTTTCACACTTACTTTGATTGAAACACTTTTGACACCTGCACACTTTTTTTTTCTTTTTTTTTAACATCACATGGATTAAGAATATGCAGAGTTCTCAACACTGCAGGATTGTCAGTTAATTTTGTCATCACTGGAGAATGAGGTACAGCCTAAGTCCTTTCAGCGTAAGTTCACGATGTGTCACAAGCATGTTAATAGCAGACTGCATTACAATACACCTGGCTTGCAGGAGGCAGTATCTGTCTCACTGGCAGGACCCTATGTCTGCATACTCCTAATAGCCATGGATATTGTGCGTGAAGGATATAGCATACTTCCCATATTGATATGGAATATGTAGTTCTGTGGTACTGGAAAACTCTGTTATGAACCAGAAGCATGTGGTGATGAGAACTTCATGTAATTGAAACAAAATAGCCATTGGTAATTTTGAGGCTTTTGATGTATTCTTCTTTGTGGTGCAATATAATAAATAATGTTACTGGATTGTAACTCCTACCTCGATCTTAGTCATTGCACTGTTTCTTTTTTGTCAACTTAAATAATACTTCCCTTTTGTTTCTTTTACTGGTGACCCAATGGTTTTATCTGTGCTTGTCCTAGAATTTGTCCTTCTCAGGTTCTGTACAATTGTATGGCTAGGATGAAGGTTTTAGCACCTTATGCCTGTGCTTCCAGATCAACATTTGTGGAGGCTCTTGAGTAGCCTGTTTAGTATTCATATATCTGGTCTGATCACGATTCAACCTAAATTAGCACCCCATCCACTAAAATTTGTAAGACAGCTTGTGCCTACATTTTATGTTAAATTAAACACTTTAATTCCCTCTCTAGTCAGATGAAAAATGTCTTACAAGTCTCTGGACAAAGATCGTGTTCTCATAAGTCTGCCTCTCTTATTGACTATAACACAATATGAAATGCTTTAAGAACTCTGCTTTACTTGGTGTCTCAAGTACAGTATAGGCAGTTAAGCTGGCCATACTGGATATCCTTAACATAAACTATATACTTTGTTTTATTTTCATATCTTGTCTGCATGGCACTTCTGATTGCTGCCTGAGCCTCTTCTTTCCTAAATTGGTGTTTGTACATGTTTTATGATTGGTTCTGTGTGGTATTTTTGTCTTTTGTTATCCACCGGTTTCTTACTTCCTTGCACTGTTCCTGGAATGTCTTTGTCCCATGATTTGTTTGTTGAAGGCTCCCAATAATTTATCTTACTGTGTATTGCTTTCTTAAATATCATTCATTTGCTCAGCAGTAAGCTTCCTCATTATCACAGATTAAAGTCTTGGAATGTCCTCCAGTCATCAAGTTGCCAGCCTCCTTAGCATAATGAAATTAAATGTGGCTTTGTATCAGTATTTTAATTGAATATTAATTGATCTTTCTATAGGTAAATTGCAATATGACCGCATTTAGTGTTTACTTTAGAAGTCTCTTGGAAAAAAAAAAATATGACATACCTCTTACTTTATGATACCTCTTGTACTGTCCCAAGTGATAATGTGATTCAATTTGAAAGCCTATTATGCATGAGATGATAGATAGTGATTTCAGATAATATAATATCTTTTGATTTGTGAACCTAAAGATAGGAATCTTTCTTATAGCCTTCCACATAGTTCTTTGTAAATTCAGTAGCATTACTGAATTTTAGTTAACAGTATTACATATGGCCTTTCCTTTCCAAAATAACTTTTAAGTGTGAATTTCTGCTAGTAAGCAATCTGCAAACAGAATGCTGGTGTGTTATGTCAGGTAGAGACCTCAGGGGAAAAATCACCTAAGCTCTTACTGTTACCCGAAGTACATTAACACAAGTCAAACTTGTCAAGGATTATTACCTGAACATATTGCTGCGTGCTGGGAGAGAGTCCAAGATGACGAAAATCATAACGAGCTTATTATTTGTTAATAGCTGGCATGTTTTTGGATGAAATAAGAGGAGACATTAAAGAAAGTTCTATTTAAAAGTCACTAGTTTAAAGTCAGTACATGGGCATTTATGTCTTTATTGTGTCTGTATACACACTAGTATAAAGATTCGACCAAATTACACCTGTAAGCTTTTGTCCTGTAATCTCATTCTTGTTAGGATACTTATAGACATAAAATCCCACGGAAGTCCAAGATATTCAAGATTTTCTACTGGAGATTACTAAGGCTTTCTCATTAAAAATAATTGCATATCACTACATTTATCTTCATATCTTGACTTAATTTTTAATAATTTAAAATAATGGATGTTAGTGATTTTTAGGGGAGTTTTGGAAAACATTTTATTCAAGCTCTTCAAATTTGTAATATGTTGCAGTATGTTCCGATCAAAGGCAACAGTAATAAATATATGGTTTGGAAGTGCCTGTGGGAATTTGTTCTGCACTGTACCTAGTTTTAGATAGAAAACACCGTAGTGCAGCCAGTTAAATAATATTAGCCTGTTACCAAAGTATGCTGATTTGCAATTAAGTTTAAATAAATGTGATAACGTTTTGTGCTAGCAGATGTTCACTTATTCTTTTGTAGTAGATTAATATAATACAACAAAATAGATGTGTGTCTGTTTGAAGGAACACGCATACGTAAGTCATAAATAAAAATAGAGAGAAGATTCACTCAACTTCTTGTAATATAAATGTCATAAGTGAGCTCTCCATCTCTTAAATATCAGTACTTTTAAAAAGTAGAGGTAGGATTTGGATAAGATTTTTGTTATGTGAGGTATTTTTCTTGGTGTCTTTAAGTCCTACAACAGTATTTTCACATTTTCTGAACAGATATTTGAGTATGAGTGAAAGACAGAGTTGAAATGGCAGATTAATAACAGTTGCATAAATGAGTAATCTTGTCTTTGAAATTCAAGAATTGAACTTCATTCTGCAGAAGACGCTGACCTGAGCCTCTTTCCTTGATGCCTGACCTTGTCAGAAGCAACTTAAGCAAGAATTGGACTAAGACCTGTCATGATAATGCTTGGGTTTAGTACTGTAGTACTCTGATCAGTACCCCTGTTTCTGCACATACCAGATATTTTGCTGAAATTAAATCAAGGTCCCTTTATAACTGGAGTCAATCATAACTGGATATTGTTGAAATTGCAATTCTTGTCCTGCTTAACCTGCAAATGTGTTTACTTGGATAAAATTCTGGTATTAGCGATCTCACTTGAGAACATCCTAAATTGTATCCCTGGATGCAATTTCTCATTTTACTTGCCAGAAGCACTACATAGAAGTTTCAATAACCTATTCCTGATTAAAATAAAAGAAATAATTTAAAAAGCAATCCATAACCAGGATGGTAGCTATTTCTGTTAGCCAAAATTAACAGACATAGGAGGAAATGATATCCTGCCTTTGGTATGGGCACCTTGTTATGTGGCTTTATGGGAAGATGGCAGTATTACTGCTAAGGGCATGCCCACTCTTGAACAGTGATGTGTTGGGGGTGGAAAACAAATGGAAATCAATACAGTGTCTGGGAAGAAACTTGCAGCACTTTAATCTCAAATCAGAATTTCTGATTCCTGCCGTTGTGTCGAATAGAGAGTTTTGCGGAGGGTTGACCTGTTAGAACAGATTTTTCTGAAGTTATGAATGTGTTTTGAGATGTAAATAGAAAATCTTCTCTTGAAGACAAAGGGTGTATTGCCAATCCTGTGAGAGGTCACCAGCTGCAGTGTGAGAAGTACTGTGCTATTATGCCTTACAGAAACTTCTTTCTTAGTGGCATTTTGAAACATCACTTTAAATTAGTCTTTGTTTATCTAATCGATGAGATAAAAAAGTTTATTGAAACAAAGTGATGAGGAAAACAGTCATAGCTTCTAGAGGAGAAATAATTAGAATTGTGATTAGGGGAAAAGTCTATGTTGTGTATAAATATTTGACAGTTAAGATGGACATGATTTCTATACAATTGAGAGTGAATTGCCTTTAGCATTGTGGGCTGCAGTGCAAGCAGACAGTTATTCATGCATGAGGACCTCATGAATTATTGGAGGTAAAAGAGAGAGAGGGATAAAGCTTCCAATATTTTGCCATAGCTCCTCAGTTGCTACTTGCTTCACTGTAAGGGAGCTCACTGCTAAAATTGTTATATTGTAAAGTCTGTAAAAGTAATTTTTGTGCATATTAGTTGAGTTGCTGACACCAGGAGTAGAGGAGTGTTTTCAAGTATACCTCTAAAAGCTTCTTTAAATGTTTGGGAGGCTGTTCTAAAGGGTCTAAAAGACTGGGAAGGGCATAATAAAACAAAATCTTATTGAAAAAAAAATGTAGTTGCAATCAAATGTGTCTTGGAGAGGCAGAATACTTTGAACAGCTGCTATGTGATAACTTGTTAAACTTTTAAGAGCAGAAGGATGTACGGAGAGCCTTGTTAAGTGAGAAATATAAGTAAATAGCAGAATCTTAGCCTTGGGACACTGAAAAAACAAAAAAAAAAAAAAAAGGGAAAAAAAGAAAAAAGGAAAAAAAAAAGGAAAGAAAATAACAGAGAAAAACAAAAAAGCACAAAAGGAACAATGGAAAAGTGATGCAGTGGCCTCAAAAGACAGTCCCATCTGAACAGGATATATAAATTGATTCTTCTTTGGACTGAAAAAGAGATGTTAATATCCTTAATGTCTTCTGCAATTCCGTCTCATACAGTTGAGACACAATAATTTAGTGGCTTCAAGTTCACAAGGTGAAAAGCTGGG
This sequence comes from Crypturellus tataupa, assembly GCA_034781795.1. Classification (NCBI taxonomy): domain Eukaryota; kingdom Metazoa; phylum Chordata; class Aves; order Tinamiformes; family Tinamidae; genus Crypturellus; species Crypturellus tataupa. The sequence continues at coordinate 171,176 of JAWLRI010000225.1, forward strand.
AGTACCCTCAAAGAATCATTCGTGGGGAGGAACAACAACTTCAGCAAAGACTCTGAAAAATACTAACAGAGCTCTTGTGTCTATAATGACTATTTTCACATCATTTCTTCTGCAAAATGCCACATTACACAGGCTTTCTGCAAAGTCTGTGACCAAAACCCTATTTTTCTCCAAGATGAGCACGTCCACTTGAACAGTCTATTTATCTAAATAGTTTGGACCATATGAAAATACCTGAGCACTGTAGCAAGTTAAGACACTGTTGAGCCGTGAGTGCCTACACAGACCAGCTATGCGGCCTCTACAGTGAAGCAATGGCATAAATGCAGGTGTGGTATTGTGTTGTCTACTTCAGCACAAGCACATTCTTTGTTCTCCCCTCAGAGACTTCACACTGACTCAGGGGAATGACTCAGGAAAATGCCCACTACTTCACAAGTTGTCACAGGACATGCTTATTGTAAAAACAAATCCATATGAACCTTGAAGAGACAAATACACTTTTCAAAGGATTAGCCGAGGTCATAAAGTCATCAGGGAATTAAGATATTGTTTGGCAAAATTTTTATATCTCTGTATGGAACTGTAGTGCCATGTAAGAAAATTGTTGCTTGAGATCACAGATAGTACAGTAAATCTGGCAACAATCTTCCCCTTCCTCCACACAGAACAACAGAAATTACAGCATGTCAGTATGTCACATTCTTTCAAATAATTTTACAGCTAACTGTTTCAGTCAACATTTGGCTGCAGATATCTTGTTAAAATAAAGCAATAAAGCATAGCAATCATAAAACAAGGAAGCTTGATTATAAAAAAGGGTGGGGTGTTGGATAGCTGAGGCACAGAATGAGTTCTAATGCAAGAATTTTTTAGGTTGATGCTTCAAATACATTCACAGTCCCCATTTTGAATTTATTTCTGTAGTAAGAGTTCTGTTTTCCCATTGCTCTTCTACTGCAAACCGTAGAAAATTAAGGGGGGCAGGGAAACGGCAGAAAAAATAGATTGCTTTTCAGTAGAAATCTACACATCATTTTCATGCAAATGCACTTTCTCTGTGCATATTTGATGAGTTATCTCTCTCACAAAAGTTTTTTCTGCTAATTGTTGTATCTGCCACTTATGAAATCTGTTTGCTAAATTATAAAGTCAGTCTTCGCTGCAGGTGTACTGCCAGCCACTTCTTTCATAAAAGATCTGTAGTCTAATTGTTTTATCTGCTGCTGGCTAAATCTGTTTGCTAAATTATACCTTTCACTGAACTTACACCAAAACCTTCTCAGGAAACCATTAGTAGTTACTGACATATTTTGTAGAATAGCTTATATATCTTTGCGTGGGAGGGTCAGAGAGGTGGGTGCACAAATAATGTATCAACCAAGAAATTACACTGAAACCTCACCATGGGCCTTCATATGAGAAGTATTGTTACAGGTCGGATAATATTTCAGAGAAATACCTTAATGTTCCTTTGGAATGATGGTACCTTATTTTATATAATATTTATAGCAAGACAGGTTGTACCAACTTTGCTCATACCCAATGTATCTCTCTTCTATTAAAACTGTTAGGACTATAAGCCAATATGGGAAATCCACTTCAGCAAGTGTAAAGAGTGGCAATGCATCACCCAGAGAAAAATCTTTGGTTTTACTCTGCAAATTTTATATGAAAAAAAAATATTTAGATGAAATAAGGATTTTTTTTTACTAGGATATATATCATGCCGTTGTAGGCCTCCTTCTACCCAATTACTATAGACAGGAGCCAAAGTTAAGATCAGAATTCACTTGTTCTCTATCCCACAAGACTGGACCCTATAATGGAGTCCAAACTCTGTATTTCCCTGCCCTGCCCTGAGTCTGTACCACATTATTAGAAACTTTCAGCTTCTCCTGAGGAAACACTTGGTAAATACCTCCCATAAGTCTAATCTTTTGTTTTCCTTCATTTTCTAAACTGAATACCCTTATAGCAGATAATAATTCTTAGTATTTAAAACTAAAGAATGTCTACTGTCATTGCGTATCTTCATTTATATCCTTGCATTAAAATTGCACTGAACATCTAATGTTATTTTCCATATAGATTTCTCAGCATTAGAGAAGACAAACTATTAGATCATCATTGCTGCAACAGTCCTACTGCAATACTACGAAGCGCAAGTTAGGGAAGACCATCTCACAGATGAATCCTAGCCTCATACGTCTTTTGTCTCCTGGAGACTTCCTTAGTATATTGGTAAAGAAAATCTATATGTCTGTGTTAGTGTATGCCTATAGATACAGTAAGGTGGTAGTGTAATAACACCACATGCTATATAGCTTGTAAGACCTGGTAGGCATAAAATAGGAGTTAAAATCTCTCTTGACTTTAATGGGAAGAGGAACATAACCGTCAGGTAGCACCACAAAATATAAACATGGGTTTAGGTGGTAGAGAGGCCTGCATTTTGGAATCAGAGAAAATACGTTGTTAGTGAGAATTCCCCTTTATTTATGTTATACTTTACTCATAGTGGGCATGTCTTAAGCTTTCATCTCAACATCTAAGATTCATTCTGCACTTCTTAGACATGTTGCTTCCTGAATAATTGATTTGAAAACATATCATTTTTTTTTTCTAGAAAACATGTGGAATTAATTCACTGGAGGAGAAAAGCAACTGCTGTCAAAAAGAGATGTATGGAAACTTGCAAATAATGGAGTATTTAAGTCGCTAGCAGTGGCCAACTGGATGAAGAGAAGACATACATTTTCCAGATATTTCTGAAAATGTTTCATTCTGTATAAATATTATTATGAAAATCTACACTTCATTTTCCAAAGCAATACATGAACAGCCACACACTGAGAATATCAATAATACTCAGAGGGCTAATTTCATCTAAGTGTAATGAGCATAATGAAGCTAAAAGTTGACTGTATTGCATTACTCAGTTTTCTTAGTCTATTATTATTTTTCAGTCAGTTCTAGGTATTATTTATATTATATCTATTCTAAGGTGTTTTTCAATTCTGAAATATAAATCTGCAGTCCCTCCCTTGTTCTTATGTTTTGCTTTTGGTCCACTTAAGATTCATAGCAGATGGGATATGATAGGGTTGTTATTCTGCATCCCAAGAAGGCAAACAATAGGTTTCTTGTCCGTTCTAGGTTCATGTTGTCTTAGTTCAAAATCTGTAAGCAAAGAGTCTGTGAAGAGAGAGGCAGAGCTTATGGAATTGTGGCCCCATGGAGCCAAGATTGCAGTCAAAGCTAGAAGAAGAAAATGGCAGAAAATTAAACTAGCATGGACTGGTTAGCCGGAGAGAGATGGTTGTGAGACAAAATTAATAAAAATCATGTTGAAATTTGAGACATCCTGATGTTTTCTTCTTCTATTCTCTGTAACTGATTGTAACTGATGGATAATAAAATGGATAGGCTTTTTTTCTAGACTAAGGGAAATGTAAGAGGAAAAGCTATATGTCTGTAATATAGGAAATTAGAGATCTGGGAACCCGTGCTTTATGATTATCATTTATTTATATCATGCAGTTCAGGGTTGCCCTGTGTCAGGCATGGTAAAAGTGAAGAAACTAATTCCAAGGTGAACAAGGTAGGAGTATTTTAAATTTCAAGTCATGCTAATGTCCTATAACCTCTGTGATAACAAAGTGTTGAGTTTTTTTGAAGAAAAAATATATTAGACATTGTTTTTAATGTTTATTAAGTAAGGCATGAAATTAAATTTCATGCTAAAGGATTTTAATTTTTCAGTCTCAGTAACCCACAAACATTAACATTTTAAACACAAAACAAGATATTGAGACAAAGCAAATGTTGAAATGAAATGCAAGGAATGAGATTTATTATTTGCTTGTGCCTCAAAAGATATTTTCTTTACGAAATTTAACATTTGTTTAAAGATCCAGGCAAAATAAACATACGAGTACTAAAAGCCATGTCCTGATCAAGATGCTCTGGAAGCCTTTACATACAGGTTAACTAGTGGAGTTCAGTTCTCACTTGTAATGATTTGCCTTGTAATTTTTTGCTAATTATGCTACAGTGGATGGAGATTCATGAAAGGGGGGAAAAAGTCAGTATGGACTAAACTGAAATTAGCAATTTAATTTGATATGCAGCCTAATAAAGGATCTGCCCTTGCCTTGCCTTGCCTTGCCTTGCCTTGCCTTGCCTTGCCTTGCCTTGCCTTGCCTTCCCTTCTCTTCCCTTCCCTTCTTTTTCCCTAAGGAAGTCTTTATCTCTTTCTATTGTGTAACCACTCCTCTCCTCACTCCTTTAGAGCCTGCTTTCTTTGCCTGAATATGAATATCAAATTCTATAGATGGGGCTTCTCCCCCCGCCGCATTCCTTTCCTCCAAAGCAGTAGCACAGCACTCATTCCCAGGAAAAGCTATCAAATCAACACTTGTGCCAAATTGCCAACTCAACGATTTTTATTACAGACACAACAATTTCAGTGATTTCCTTTTCCTGCCAAAACAGCATGGCTGTTGTAACCACAGTTTGAGCGGAAGTATTTGGGAAACAGACAGATGCTATTAAAGTTGATTGCATTTGGCTATGCAGAAAGGGATGTGTGCTATTCTAAAAAATGAGGCAACATAAAAGCATTCTGTTACGTTTATCAGGCAGGGATCATTTAAGAACTGAAAATAATTTTATTTATTTGTATGTTTTCCTTCATATAGACATAACTTTGGTTTATGGTTTGTGTCTATTTCACTCTCATATTAAATGTGACTGCAAAAACACAGTAATATGTATGCATTGATTTTTCCAGATGGTTTTATTTAATCCTTCTTCCAATTACTACTTTCATAAATAATTCATACATGGTGAGTGGAGGAAAAATGTGAGACTATATAATGTATATATTTTCTACGTACTGTAAAAATACTTATCCTCTACAGTGTTTTCAATTAAATATGAAGCAATTATATTCTGTTTTATAGATGCTCTTAAACTTTACTGTAATGAGTTAAGAACATGCAGTGGTTAAAACACAGATTTTGGAAGCCTCTTGCCTTAGGGTCTATGGTCTGACCTTGAGCAAGTTGCTTCTGTATATAAAGAGTAACTTCATTCTTTATGTGAGAATATGCAACTCTCAAAATGTTAGTATCGCATTTATCAGTTAAGTTGCCAAAGTGCTTAATATTTTGTCTATGACATTCCTGTTTATAAAAGTTCATGTGGTCTTGTCAATAGCAAAGTGATGTGGTGTGTCTGCTTCATACTTAAACCTGGCTGAAATCCGCAAATTCTGACCACAAATAAATCTGATGCCTTCGTGCTCTGAAAACCCAATCTAATAGCTAAGTCAGAACACCCTGTTGCAGTGAGTATTACTTTTGTTCCAAAATGTAACTAGATAATATGACTGAATTTTCCTTTCAGACCTTTTCCTAGTGGTGTCCACACTCACTTAGGATATAACTGAACTTCATCCACTTTCTTATTTTATCCGTATTTCCAGTCCTTCAGGGGGATTCTTTTCTTCATTCATTCCTTTCAATACAGGCTGTTTATGTATTTTATTTATGTAAAATACAGTCTTCAGAGCAGACACTGAAATACAGATTCTTCTCTCAAGGATACAGAAACAGATTATCATCTTTCTTTTTCTTTACTGGCATGATTAACCTTTAATTCTCTTCTGCAAAGGTGAAGAATTTCAATGGGGAGATAGAGAAGGTTTTTGTCCCAGACAACCTTTTCATGGGCAGTCTCCTATTAGATAAAAGGAGATGAAGAAACTAGTTTCCCATCAGTGGCACAAGTGCTCTTGTCACCAGATTAATATGCTCTCTGCTTTGTTATTTTTTGTATGCTTCTGCCTCTCAGCCAAGCTCTTTAAAAGAAAGATGCATATGTGTAACTAATGATTGGCCAGTTGTTAGTTCTTTATTCAGAGTGCTGGCTGAATCCTTAATTATCAAAGGTCATACACTCTTTGCTTAGAGTCAAGGTGTTGGTTTCATGAATGTAATGTATAAAATGAAGTGCATCACCTCAAGAAATCAAGAACAAATGTCTCAAAAGGTGTGAGATGCTCAGATATCACCATAGGAAGGATACATAATTGTTTAATATTTAGGTAGACTTTTAAGAATAATAACCATTGTACCTGTAAGCTGTAACCATCTGTACCTGACTTACAGCTTTTTTCAGTGTAGTTCTAGTGCAGTTTAAGTAGTGTGTGGTAAACCGGTGACATTGAATATCTGAGTTTGAAATGGATGCAGAAATTGTGATTGTCTGTTTGTGGGTTAGGATGGTGGAACTAAAAATTTTGTACTGTGATTTCATTCAGGAGTGCTTCACTCTTTCCTTAAAAATACCAGCTCCTAAAGCCCTGTGGTTGCATCAGCTGTGTATAAATATAAATGAAAAAGTAGAGAATTACTAAGAAAAAAAAAATGCTTGAACGCCTTCAATTATAGTATCTTGGACTGTAGTGGTTGCATAGTAATTATCAGGGACAGACACTTGGGAAACATTCTTTAATCAAAGAATTTTGATTAGTCTAATCACTCCTCTACAATGACTATGCAAATGTTAATGCTGGTGGTGTTTTTTAATTTGAAACCATAGGTTTCTTTATTAAGGAACACAAAGAAGTTAGTGGTGTTAATAACACTGTTGTGGCTACGGCATGAAATCTGCAAAACAAAAATGAGAGGAATATAAAACAACAAAGACCTTTTGGAATAAAAACAGTATTTCATACATTTGGCCAAAGATAAAATATGTTTTCCATTGCTACCAGATGCTTAAACAAAGCTGTTCTTCATCTGATATTCTGTTTCTAGAAATGATTCTCTTTTTTTAGACCAACACTTACAGTTGTGTTAGGGGAAAAAGCATTTTCTGTATGCAGCCATGCCAATATGAGGCCCTTTAAGAGAAATCCACATCAACAAAATTATCTTTCTTTGTCAATTTTTTTTTCTGTCATATTTCTGCTTGAATTAGAAATTAAGAAATCATTAAGAAATTCTACAGTTATACAGAAATTTACAGAAATTCACAGAAATTTACAGTTTACAGAAAATTTACAGTTATAGCATTAAGAAATTTTGAAGTTATAGCTTGATACTAGTGACTAGAACCTATCTGTACAGCTTTGGAAGTGCATTCAGGTTTCATTGTATGAAAAAGGCAGTTGTTAAGACATATTCTTACACGAGCTTCTTTCCACTTTATAGGACTGCATTCAAGAGTATGGAGCTCCAGCCTTAGAATTTTCCTGGATTTTGGCGACAAAGGTTTTTTCAGAAGAGCTGCCATTGAAAGAAGGCAAAACTAAAGAATTCTATTGTTTTCTGAAATATAAACAGTTTCAAAAATCTGAGCATAAAAAAAGAGAGTAATGTAGGAACAGCACAGAAGGTGGGGAAAATATGAATTAACAATACGTATTAAACTTACCAATATAATCAATTTGGAAATAACCATATAGGGGAACCATATAGGGGAAAACTTTGGAAATAGCCGTGTGACTTATTATATAGGGGAAAACTTTGTTTATCCACCCATTTTTGCAGGATTAGGGTATTATAACAAAATTTCATAAAGTGATAATCCTGATCATAATTACGTTATCTACAATTAAAATATTGAAACAAAAATCAAGTATTGTTGATACATGCAAAGTGTTCATTGACAAGTTTAAAAAAGAAACATCTAACCTGCCTATATATAGCCTTCCAGTAAAATTTCTTATAATTGTTTAATTTCCTGTTTATTATCTTCATTTTTGATTAAAGTTAAAATATTGAAAAAATGTGGCATATAGCATATAATTTTTTAAAATGCTTAAATGTTTCATTTGGAATTAATGTTTTATCTGTGTGTTTTTCACAGTGCTGACATTTGGATATCCCATATTCTGTGAATCATAAGTATGGGATGCTGAGTGATAGCCTCCCTAAACACAGGTGTCTCCCAGGATGCACGGAACTAATCAGCCAAAGAGACCTGAGTACATCTTGGAGATTTACTTTAACAATCTGACCAATAGAGGAGGCTGAGGGCATGAGGCATGGGTGTAGCTTAGATTAATGGTGAAATGTCCTAAAATTAAATACATGGTTTTGATTATTTAAAATCGAAGAAAAATCCTCTATTAAAAATAGTGATCTTTAGTTGAAAACCATTCTCCATTTGTGAAGGCTGCTGGGCAGGCAGTACCTGCCTGGGTTTTGTTTGCTTGCTTGTTTTGTGATTTTTTTTTTCTGGCTATGCTTAGTTTATATGTTGATTTCTTATATTTTTGGGTCTTAAAGGAAAATCTTGCACTCATTTTTCACTTTTCCCTATAATTTATAACCATTTATAATATTTACATTAAACTTTTTTAGGATCATGTGTGTGTGTTGTGTGTGTATATATGTGCTTATACATACACACACACATATCTACATGTACCTATACTCTGCTATCTTTTCTCATTCTTACTAGTTCTTAGCCATCATAAATAAGACAATGCTCAGCAGCAGGTGGCACAGTCCAGCAGTACCTCACACAGTGACATAAGAGAGAATGAATAAGAGATGCGCAGGCTAGATGCAGAGGTAGTCCTGGTACAGACATGCAGCCAATTCTCATTAGCCATGGGTGGCCTGTCTGGGTTGCAAATTAACAGGACTACAGATGCAAAGACAGAGAGATAGTTCCACGGAGACCCTTGAGTGAGGTAGGATTTATTAGTGCAAATGCAGCACCATGCAGGCATAATTATATTGCTTCCAAGGCCTACTTAGCAATACAACCACTCTTTCAGCAGCATCACAGCTAATAAGCTCCAAGATCATTTCCAGCTTTTCCCTAGGCTAACATCATCCAAACACTCTGTAAACTTACTTTCTACAATACAAATTACTAATGATAATATTGGATTAAAAAACCCTCTCAAGTATTTTGAGTGGATATTTTTTATCTTCTCTAGCACAGTAGTAGGCCCACCAGGGTGGGATTCGTTACATAAATACCTATGTCTAAAGATAGTGAATGTCTTTTTAGTATGAACAGACAAAAGTAGGAACTTGCAGTAGAGGATCAGGAATCTGAAGAAAGAGCAGACCAGCATATTGTCAATAAGCACTCATTTGTGTAACACAGGTGACTCCTGCTACGATAGCGCATGAAGCAAATGTGTTTGTAGGATTTAGCATGGCTGGTGTTTTGGCAGAAGGTGTTTTCTGAAACTAAATAAACACAGAATAAAATTGTTTGCCTGGATGTCATAAATGGAATACTTGAAGATCTCTTGAGAGCTGTTGCAGGTTGCCAAATCCCACAGAACTTGAACTAGTTTGGGATTTAGTTTGGGGATTTGTAAACTGGCGGCACTTTCCCACACATTTTGTTTGTGCAAACTATGGAAGTATTATGAATATGTCTGCTTTTGTATGAAGAAGCCATCAATACAGTAAAGTCTCCCACTTTTAAAATCTGTCAGCTTCAAGAGCAGAGCAAAAGGCAATTATACAACTTTGCCGGTGCAGCAGGAGTTTTTCCTCTAGATCACTACTGGTAGTGGGACAAGTCTCAAGCTGGAAGACAGAGAACAGTAAAATGCAGTTAATAAATTTCTCCAAATGCTGTTGCATAATGGTTCTTCTATCCAGGATTAGTGGATTAATGTTTTCTTGCAAATAAGGTTAAAGGTAGGAATATATAGAAATTCTTTTCCTCAGTTTCCCTGTATTAAAGCATATTCCCACTAAACTTATATGTAGGAGTCTCAGATTTAAGATAAAAATTTAAAAGATCGGACTAGAATACTTTCTGCCAAAACTAAACGTGACTGTAGAGCATTTGACAGTTGCATGAGTATGAGAAGTGTTTATATACCACCAATAAGTAGTTTTTCATGAGGAAATGTCACAGTGGATGAACTGTGGAACTAATTTTGTTTGTAGAAATAGTGAATTGAATTCTGGTTTCACTTATGCTAGTGTAAATTTGGGTTAGTTCATAGATGTCAATTGAGTTACACCAGGATGAATATTTAACTTAAGTAATTCAGAGAGATGCTTTACTCCTTTTTTATGTCCTTGCACTCTCAAGATCATGCTGAAGTTAAGTGCAAAACCAAGGGACTTCTGTGGAATTAGAATCAGATCCAGTGTATTAAATAACTGCTGGGAATTTGTTTACTGAAATTAATTTAAAATATTATGCAGAAGAAACTATCAGGGGTACGTATTAATTTTGACTCGTGCATAAAGATTTGGATGAATAACTCCCATTAACAATAATAAGAATTGCAGAGTTAATTTCCTGGGTCCTGCTAAAAATTCATCCAAGTACCTTCAGTACCTTCACATTCAGTATCTTCACATTCAGGTCCTCTTTAAATTACCTGTTTGAGAGAATAAAAATGTTCTTATGCAATCATTCTAGAAGTGTTCTTTTTGACTAGCAGTTTTTTTAAAGTGATTATTAAGCTAAAACCTGCCAAAGTAATTCTAATTTATTCCTAAATTATTTTCAAATACAGCAACACACAGCAACACAGAATGGTTGAGGTTAGAAGGGACCTCTAGATCTCCATTTGATTTTAATTTCACCTACTCAAAATAGTTTATGGAAGTTAAGCCAAATAAATAATAATAGTATTTATATACACTTGTTAATATCAAATAAATGGTCCTTTGTTATTCTACAACCTTAACAAAAGGAGGAGGGAATTTTTAAAATAATATTTTAGTTGAACTTAATTTTGTGCAAGGGATGTTTGTTGTCCTGATTCTTGAATTAGTCTGATTGTGGTATAAATACATTTAGACTGAAACAAAGTTTTTGTTACCCAATATCACTATTTTGGTACCCAATACTACTCAGCTGCCACTTCTTAATGTTCTTGAAACATATTCTGCCGTGTTTATTTCTTGAAATAGTATTTTTACCTGTTTCTAAGATCAGACTGCAGAGCTTTGTATGACTGCGTTATTCTTTGTTCATTTCAGGTACTACCTACACCTAATTTAACATCTGATGATAAAGTAGTTTTTGTCATGGCAAGCAGAAGTCCTTATTTCTTGTTAGTTTGCCTCTGTAGAACACTACATTTGTTCGAAACATCCCAAGTAAGGCCATATTATAGCACAAAAAGGCAGAGATGAAGGGAAAATTCTGATTAAAACTTTGTGCGGCCAGGTCAGTGTGGCCAACAGCCACTCATACTGTTAGGCAGGTGTTAGGGATTAGCATGGCTGTTTGCAGGATTGTGCACACCAACTAGTTCATTGATCCAAATACAGAATCAGCTCCCCTGGGACACTCTTTGAGTCAGTTCCTAAAGAGCTGTGAGTGTGAGGGGATTAGTGTGGTGTAATCAATATCTTCTTAATAACATTTCTTCGGTGACAGGTAAATTCTTGCTCTGGGGTTGTATATTTTCCATAAATTGAAAATATTTTGATTTTTAACATAAGGCACAAAGTGCTGATATTTCAAAAGACACAGATAATCTTTAAGCATGAAAAGGTAAAGAAATATTTATGGCATGAAAGCTGATGCTTTGTCAGATTGTATCAAAACCTCAGGATGAGTTAAAGGGATAGTAGCACATGGCTGGGAGGAGTAGCGGATACTCCAGAGGGCTGTGCTGCCATCCAGAGGGACCTGGACAGACTAGACAACTGGGTGG
>JAWLRI010000225.1:182949-193481 GCA_034781795.1 Crypturellus tataupa
CTGGAACATCTGCCCTATGAGGAGAGACTGAGGGAGCTGGGCCTGTTCAGCCTGGGGAAGAGAAGGCTGAGAGGGGATCTAATTAGTGTTTGTAAGTACCTCAAAGGAGGCAGTGAGGAGGATGGGGCTGGCCTCTTTTCACTGGTGGTCACTGACAGAACCATAGGAAATGGCCACAAACTTAAACATCAAAAGTTCCACAGGAACTTAAGGAAAAACTTCTTGACAGTGAAGGTGACAGAGCATTGGAACAGGCTGCCCAGAGAGGTTGTGGAGTCTCCTTCTCTGGAGATCTTCGAGACCCACTTGGATGCAGTCCTGTGCCACATGCTCTCGGTGGCCCTGAATGTGCAGGGGGGTTGGACTAGATGACCTCTAGAGGTCCCTTCCAACCTTAGGCATTCTGTGATTTTATGATTCTATGACATGCACACTGCCTGTAGAAAATGTGAGATGAAGTTGCATCAGCATTTTTTTGTATATCAGGGATGAAAGTGAAATAAGAAATGTTTTATGGTTATAGACCAGGGACATATCAATATGAGACTGGATTCCTATGTGAGAATTCACAACCCGTTTCACATGCACACCCACAAACCAGCCTGTTTACATTTAGCATCATGTGAGCGCTTATTTTTTTTTTTTTTTTAATGGAAGTCCTAATAGCTTTCCCTGGGTTTCACAAGGAATCAAGTAATTGAGGTAACTTTGATTCTTCTCATGGCTATGGGAATTGAAGCAGATATATGGGAAAGATCAGGTAGCCATGCGGGAGGCTTTGAAGTATCCACGAACCATTTCTCATGTCATCAGCGGAGGCATTAACTTTTTCATTAATGATGTCATTATGTAGCATAGGGGAAAGAATGAAAATCCTTTTATGACAGGGTATTCACCATCCAGATCTGCCATGAGGAATAACTTCAGAGTTGCTTTCAGCATGGCAATTCTTTGAATTGGTTGTGTTACTGGAAATGTATGCATTTTTTGAAAGACTGAGTCAGTTTGGGTTTTAGTATTGACAATATAGAGTGCTAAATTATAGACATTAGAAACCTGTGGTGGGACATCAGACAACAAAACTAGACAGCTTACATCATTGTTTACAACAGAAAGATGAGGTCCTTGATATTGAGCTACTTTTAGTTAACGACACCAAAGAGGACTTGTGCAGGACTACCCAGTGGAGGTTATACAAATATATGTATATGTATCTAACACATACACAAACATAGATATGTATCATTTTGAACTTCAGTCCCACGGGGAATTCCAATATGCAGTGTTTTATCTTATACTGAAATGTTGTGTGCTGTGGATCACATACCTGAAGAGCCCCAGATAGACAGTCATATAATTCAGCTATGATTTCAGGAAGGTCTGTGATAGCTCACTCAAACAAAGATTACTGCCAGGTGTTTTCTTATTGATTATTTGATTATTTCATTAGACTGTGCAAATGAAAAAGCGAAAAAAGGATGCAACAGAAAGCTTTAATTTGGTAAAAGTCAATTTTCTGTAATAATGAAATTGTAAGCAGAAAAGATGTAAAATGTTTTGATAGAAAACTTGTGCCTTGTTTTCTTCTCAGCAACCTAGAAAAACAGATTTAGCTTGGTTGTTGTCACAGTATGAATTGCTGAGGTAAAGATTTCACAGGAATTAGTTTTTGACATTTCTTGTAAATCATTTCATGGCACAATCTTGAAAGTCTCAGCGGTAGTGCTTTCATACATTCCCATGCCTCCCTATGTTAGACTTGTAAATCTGGATTTTTCTGAGTTTAAAACAAAAGTCTAAAAAATAATCCTCTAAGAAGACTACCAAAACTGCATGAGGAGAACAGAAAACATTGGAGAAGCTGCAAGTTGTCACAGTGAAAGGAGCTGGATCTTGTTTTTCTATGCTCCTTTGTGATTTAATATGTCTACAACTTTGGCAGCACCAGGGAAATATTTTGTCATGATTCTTAATAATCCTCAAAAACCAGTGCTTGGATAGGGTGTAAACAAGCACTAAATATAGAACATAATGCTAGAATGAAACATAGCCTGTGGTGGGCTTGAAGTGTTTTGTGCCTCTGCATTCATCCACGGAATCACAGCAGTCTTCAATAAAGCTGGTTCTGACAGGGAAGCACAGATGATGATGTCAGATACACCAGCAACACTGGTGTACAGATATGCTGCACACTGGTGCTTTTACACCATGCACAAATGCTAGCGAAACAAAAACAAAAGAAACAGCAAAAGAAAATCTTGAGAAATATCACAGTAAATCAATGGTGTCCAAACCAATAACATGCTAGAACCTTGCATTTTGATACCAAATGGTCAAACTACAGATACAAGTCATTATGCTTTCTCATCAGCTTAAAAAGGTAGAAATATTGAACCTATGACTAACAAGGACTTTTGCACTGGGATGAAACCAGCAGAGGAGAGACTTTAGTATGCACGTTGTTATTTATTCTATAAACCTTAAACAGCTCTGTATTTTCATTGGAAAAGAAACAAATATGTGTATCCTAGCTATTTAAATTAGCTCTCTGATGTGTTTTTTATCATTTTAGTTTTATATTTATTAGAATCTCTGAAGACAGGTATAACTTTTGCCTGCAAGATGCTTAAATGATATTTATGGAAGAAAATCTTAGGAGACATAGAGCAGGATAAACATATTGAGGTATAAGTATGCAGGCATATGTTTGTGCATATGCATATATATTCATGTAGATTTATATTCATATGCCCATATATATGGTCCCAGTATCCTGTAAAATACTGTGGTAAGCTGAAATTTAATTAAGAAAACATGGAATAGTTTGGCTACCACTCAGTGGTCTGGGTTGGTTTGGCTACTTTTCACCACTAGGTAATATTTTAGGCAGCCTCAATAGGCCTTTGCTCAGCAAACATTTAGAAGATTCCTTGTGCTGCTCCCGTGAAAAGCCAACATACATGCTTCAACCCAACTTACACATCTGCATTGTTGAGGCTTAGAGCTTAAATCAAAGGTGTGCTTACTTACCGATTAAAACCAGAAAGCCATCTTCTGAAATTCAAAAGTGAAAGACTAAGGATATATTTAAGTTAAAATTAGATGAGTATAAGCTTGCTTACAGTGTACTTTAAAGTATATAAGGAATATATTTGTTTTGAGAAAGTTACATTTAATTCTTTGTGAAATTACTGTTTTATCAAGTTTGGTAAGAAGTGTTTCTGACAAACATACTTTCAGGTTAAGAATAAGCAGAAATGGAAAACAGCAGGCCTGAAACTCAAAGATGAAGTCTCAGTTGTTTAACTATTCTAATATCCAGAATAAGCGTGGCACATTGATTAGTTCTGCTGTCTTTAGCCATTTGATGTACTCTTTTTTTTTTTTTTTTTCCAGAAAAAATTACCTTTCTTGCTGTTTTGCTACTGCTAATCCAGAAACACGGACAAGGTCCATGTGCCCCTGAGTGCTTTTAATGTTTCGTCACAACTCAAAATAAAAACTCAGTATTGCCTGACCAGAAGCTGAAGTCTTGTGTTGTCAATTTTTGATAGAGAGTCTACCTTTTCTTTTATAAAGCAGTATGGAGAAAATCAAGAATTCTACCAATATGAACATTTTAAAGTTTTTTTAAAAACATATTTAAACCCTAACAGCTTCTTAGTGGAATTTCTGAACACAAGAGCTTAAAAAAGACATTAACCGAGGCCAAAATTAAATAAGAAAGCCTTTCACTTGGGGCAGATCAGAGTTTAGAATTTTTCTGGACTTTTCAAAAAACTCTTTGGCATAGGCAAGGCTTGATAGGTACTAAGAGACCTAACTAAACCTGCTTTAAATAACTTAAAAAATAAAGCTTTCCAACTTGCTTGTTATACCTTTTTCCATCTTTTAACCAATTCAGATATGGATTTTATGTGAATTTTGATATATAATGCCTGAATAATAGTAAGATATCAAAAAATTCACTGGATTTTTTTGTTATTTATCTCAAGTTTATGTGAATGCACTGAAGTACAAGAGTGGTTTTATCTTAGATTGTTCAAGGGCCATCAAATTATACTTTAACTATTTTTCTATTGCCTACCAGTCAATACATTTATGTACTTCATAAACTGTATTGGAGTGGACTTTTTTATTGTAATATATATATTTTATGATTATACTATGAGAAGGTATGCTCATCATTTTTTTTGGTCCCACAGCTAATTTTCATCTTATTTCACTGTGGTTCCTAAAGGATTCATTATCTGTGGAAAATGTTTGGGCATCCTAAAATTAAGGCTAGTTTTGTAAATGTAACTGACTTAATTGGGTATAGGTTAATCTAGTTCTAAATATCAGACTTTAAAAAACATTTCTTTTTAAGAACTAAAAGAATGACCACTATGCTGCATAAAAATCAGGTCAAAAGCCTTGAAGGAATAACAGATGCCCTACTTACATTCTTGTAATTGTCTTTCTCATGTTTACAGGCTATTAAATTGAAGGAAAACTGAACCTTGAGGGTTTTTTTATTATTATTATTATTACTTTATTATTTTATTCTTAGTAAATCATGGATTTCCTGTGACTTTCCATCTGGAGCAGAGGATTTTCCATCTGCTCATACCTTGGACTTACTATACTTACTATTGGACTTACTATTGAAGTGTTTGTTTTACACTTCAATATAAACATATTAAATATTTGTGCATTTATATTTTTATTAGCGTCAGAACAGGCTTATGCACCCTGCTCTTGCAGCTGTAAGAATTTGCAAACACCACTTCTAACAGTACATTTTATATTTACCCTCCTATAGAACAGTTCAGGAAGCAGCCAAGTCTAATAAACCATCTATTTAAGTGCAGCTGTGAAGCTTCAGGAAAATGATAGTGAAGATGGCTTGTTAAGAAAGATTTGCCCTCTGTTAAGGAAAGATACCTTATTGTCTTTGAGATAACAATATTATGCTCTTTGATATTCATTTTAATGAATCAATATAGGTAAGTGAATTATGTTCTATGAATAATATGGTGTGGGTTTTTTTGTAACAGTGGATATTTCAGAAACACCTCATCTCCCATAGATTTTCTCCTACAAAACACTTTATGGTTGACTATTGAAATGTCTCGATAAAGACAGTAATGAATAGAGTTACAGTCAAAAGTGAGGCAATAATATTCTACATTTCTTCCTGTGGTTGATAAATCATCATTTTAGACACATTTGAGTGCTTATGAATGAAGACATCATTGACCTAAGGAGAAGTAAACTGGAAGAGGGGCATTTACTGTGTGTGTAGTTGAAATAGATAAATGCACTTTCTGAATAGCATTCCTGAAAAACAGTCTTGACAACAGCTCCTCTCTATTCCATTTCTATATAGTAATTTCTCTATCCATTTTGTAAATGGATCTAAACTACCACAGGCTCAGAGTCCACATTTTAGCTGACATTTGTCTGCAGGCTGAAGTAATTACAATTTGCTGAAGTCTAAATATATGGTAACATTTCTTCTTGTGCTAGTAAATGAATTAACTGTAATGCTTGTTTTTAAAATATATAGATGCATATGATAACTCTCCATATAATATGCACAGTAGAAGTTTTGCAATTCGTTTCCTGGGGGGAAATAAATACATTTCCTGATTCTCTTTCCAGAGAATTATTTATTAAGGATTGGGAAGCTTATAGATACCGAGTTGTTTTGTGATGATTGCCTCATTCTTTTTGGATAGGACCACATTCCTTCTTCCTACTACGTGTCACACAGAGCCTGCTCTTGGCCACGGCTAGAAGTACAGAGTCAAAGACTCTTTCTTGTCCATGAGCCTCGCCAGCAGAGTTAGGAGGACTGATGATGCTATGAGTGCAGTTCTTGTAGAATAAAGTGGCAATATAACCACAGGCACTGGCCTAAAATGGTATGTTTCAATTCAACTCCATGTAAAATTAAAAGTTTTTATTTTAGATGAAAACAGATGTACTCAGCAATATAGATGGTTGTCTCAGATGCTTCCTTAGACTGGGAGACTTAAATTCAAACTCCTCACATAAAACCATGTTTTCCAGTAAGAAAGCTGATCTTTATGACTGAACTCTTTCTCTAACACTAGAATTTCCACTCTTGATCTAACAACCTGTCTTTTTTTATGGGTTAATTTTTAGATAAGCACTTTTTTTAGGAAGGAAGAAAACATATGTCAAGTTAAAAAAAGATAGGCAGCTATTAAAAATTCTTTTAAATCCTGGACTATTCTGACTCCTGCAAGACATATGTGGCAATTAGTGAGGAATGTTATGGAGTTACTTCTGAGTGACAATGGGAGTAAAAGATTTTATAGGTGAGAACTATTTTGCAGACAGGATTCTAGTACTGAGTTGGGGGAAAAATAGAGAAATGGTATTCTAAATTTATTGTCACTCTCTATGAAGGAGAGAAGCACTAGATATGCTTTCTTCCTTGCTCTTCAGCAGTAGCTGACTTGTTCATGGTTTAAAACTTCCACTTCACAGCAATTCAGGAATTCTTTCCCCTATTCTGTATGCAGCAGAACCAGCATAACAACCTTTCAGTTACATACTGCAGAGGTGCCATAAATAAATTTCTTTTTGTATGTAAAGTTCTGCAACATACTTCTTGATCCCATTCCCTATAGACTGTATCATGAAAGGGCATGCCAAGGGCAAAAGTGAATTATTTTTGATTGCCATTTAAGTTACATTTGTAAAAAGGTGAATTGTTGTCAGAAAGTAATGGTAACAACTCTAAAATGCATTAAAACTTACCTTAGCGAAGTACTTCAAATACATAGATTTGAAAGTACAACACTGTTGTGTTGTGTACTGTAACTGGGCTGAAAGTCTGGATTACACTGAAAGAAAAATCTGGACTTTATGACACTGTCATTTAACCAAAAAAAAAAACTCTCCTCTTTTTGAAATAAGATTGCTAAATAAACATTATGAATTAAACTATCTATCTCATACAGGTTCCAAATCAATGAAATATTAAGTTTTGTTATATTCTGTTCTGATAAGGAACACTGAATTTCTAAATATGCTTTATCACTGTAGTATACTTAACTTGTCACTCTTATAATATGGTAAAAATAAAAGCAGAAAGAAATATACTAACATTCCACCAAACCAAACAAGGGGTAGTATGATTCATTCAAAAATTACATACCTCCTTCTTTAACATCTGTGAGAAGAATGGAGATTATACTAGTAGTTTTTTGTTGGAGAGTCTCTCGTCAGTTGCATTTGGGGAATCTGGATAAGGTGGAGAGGTGAAGGTGAAGCTAACCAAATGAATGAGTTGTATGAAGTCAAAAATTTTGGATTTCTGCATGGAAATAAGTGTTGTGCTCCTTTCTCATAATGAGCTGTTATAAGAACACAACATGATTTTAAGCACATTTTTCTTTTCTGACCAGATATATAGCTTATTATGATGCACGTACCTTCCCTTAGCTTCTTCCCAGTGATTTTCCTAATCAATCCACTTTATTCCTCCTATTACAAACTGAGTATGGGTCTGATTCCTGCAAGGAATGAGGTTTGAGAACCTCATCCACAGTCTTGTTTCTTGAAAAATTTCCATGATTTTCCAAATTACTAGTAATTTCCAATATAGCTAGGTCATATCAGTTCTTTGTCTCCTGATGTCTACTTAAGAATTTCACAAACAATTGTTTGTAAGTCCCTTTTTTCAAGGCATCTCAAGTCCCAACACCATAAAGATGCCTTTTAGATATCTTTACTTTAACTGTCTCAAAATATCCACTTAAAAGTAGTTTTTTGAGTTGTTACTAAAATTAATATCACTTTGAGAACACGGATGTGCTGATATCATAAGGTAATTGAGAGGCATGCTAGATTTTCTCCAGCTTTAAAAGATTATTGGAATACTTTTTCTAAAATCTTTCTCAAGGGAAGGGTGTTTTTGTTTACCAGTCTGTGCTAATTAGGATATCTTGATGTCTGTCTTGGCCCAATGCACAATTCTAAGTGATAAAAAGTGGAGAAATATAACCTGTGGAAATGCACAAAATTTTCTGAAAACATTTGCATGTTCTAATGTGAGCATTTTAGCTCTTTGGGGATTTATTTTACTGAAGTAGTAAAGAAGAGAGGAGATAGATAGTAATTTTCCAATTGAGCAGACAGCACAGGATTGCACTGCTGTCTTTATCAGAGAGCCCTGGAGGACAGGGGAGAGAGCTGCATCCAGTGTCAGAATAATCTCTCAACCTGGTTTACAAGTTTAGAGTTAGCTTTTGATATGGAAATTTCCATTGAACTGTTTTTGTAAAGGCTAGTAGGAATATTTCCTAATGAATATTTAAATAGTAATGATTATTTTCAGGTATTCTGCATAAACAAAATAATTATTTTAATCTATGCTAACTTGCCATAGTAGAAATCATGTGGCCTGAAAAATGGAACTATTACAGCTAATTGTTTGCACTAGCATATTTCTTGTCTACCACAGTGTTTCTTTTTCTTATGAAGTCTGTGGATAATATATTTTTATTTTCCAACCATCCCCTGCATATACAAAAGACATTTATGTAACATTAGTGGAGAGCGGTAGCTAGATGTAAGTCCCCTACTTCTAAAACATTGACATTCAAATAGACTTATAAAGCCTCTCTCAAACCTGCATATTTTTAGTTCTTCTTAAAGTAATAAATGTTCATACATAGTTTATAAGAAGACACTCCAACAAGCAAAAGAGATCGTGTATTATTAATAACTAAAAATATAAATTTTCCTTGATTAATCCTCTTAGAATAAATTCAAAAAAATAAACCCAGTATTTATGTTGTCAGAAGTCTTAACAAGTCCTTGCTTTTAGATGTTTGTATATAAAACATACTATCAAACACTGTGAATTGCGATATTTCTGAATCAAATCTATATACCTTTGTGTCTGGAATGTATGAAAAATCTCAATTTCAGTTTTTCATCTAGACAAATAATCACCTTAATATCACAGATAATTGTTCTACCAGCTGCTTTGTTACTCTGATATTCCTTTTAAAGGTGACATCTTTCGTCAAAGAAGTTCTAACGCTATGAGCTTCTCTGTACATGGCACCAGGAGAGGAGATCAAGAAAACTGAAGCTCTTCTGATGGTCCTCAGTGGATTCCCAGTGGATTGCTTTGTAAATGGTTTAAATGACTGAAAACCCTCCTGTGGCACTTCTTCAGCAATCTTTCTTCTGCTCATCTCATCAGTGAGATGTTCATCACACAGAATTCTCTTCAGACAGGCAGGTTTACAGAAACAGTGCTCTCTTGAGAATATCAGGGAAACATGAAATAGAATTTATTTTGTTGGAATTTGAATATTCTACCAAATTAATTTTTACTCCAAATCGCTCCTGTCTGTAAAGTTTGACTCAGAAGAATGGCACCAAATATGGCCACTGGAGGCCATGAAGGAGTCAGAACAGACTTCTATCTGTTTAAGGCTGATAGAAATGAGGGGGGTCTATAAAAATGAGGCCTGCAAGATGATAACTTGCAGAGGCATGTCTTTCTGATAATCATTTGTGCTGTCTGTGATTTTTATGTAAGAAAAATTGCATTGTTGGCCATGAATAGGGAATACTTTTATAGTATCACCAAATCTGTCAGAATCAAAGTAAGTGAGAATGTAGATTGGAGAATATTCTATCCCTGAAAAAAAGGTTTGCTTTTTCTTTGCTTTTGTGTTGTTTTATTTTTGTTTGTCTTCTTTTTCTTTTCTTTCTTTATTTCTTTTTTTTTTTTTTTTTTTTTTTTTTTAAGAAGAAGAAAAGAAGAAAGAACAGAGGCAATTGTTCCTCTGTCTAAAAATGTTTATATATCTGGAGTGAGGAATATGACCTATATGTGGTTTAACTCCTGCAATCCTATCAGTATCAGATTGAATGGCTGGACTGGTGCCTTGGTCCTCTATAGCCTGAGACACAGAGGATGAATTCGCTGGGACATACCTTGGCTGTGGAATTTCAGTATAAAATAGTTGGATTTAACTGTGATTGTTACCTCGTGCATTCTTTCCGCTGCTGACTCAAGAGTTCGGATTTTCAGAGTCCAGAGAAGGAATTCCTGCAAGGTAACAATAAAAAATGTGCTTGTGCTTTTGGGGAAAAAATATTTTAATAATTTTTAGATTCATAGCAAAAACTCAATTGTTTGCTGTCCTCTCAGAGATGGTGGGTTTCTTAGAAAACCAAATGGGCTGTGTGGGCATATATAAACGTTGCTTAAGAAATAGGACATTTTTTTTCGAGACTACTATGAAGAATTCTGATAGATGTAGTATGAAAACAATTGCTCCTGGCGGTGAGAAATTATGTCAACTGCATTTCATATTTGTTTAGTTTAAATTCTGCAAAACACTTGTGTTTTGATTTAATATGTCTATAATGGGTGGAAAACCACCAGTGACTTTTTTCAGGTCTTCTTTCAGTCACACACATGCATATCCTGCCTCCATTTTGCTATAAAGCTTCTCTTTTTAATCTCAAACAAATATTTAAATAAACCT
>JAWLRI010000225.1:203270-222043 GCA_034781795.1 Crypturellus tataupa
TGGATTTTGAAACTTTTGACCTTGTCTCTTTCAGTGTTTTGCGGTTTCATTTGCTGACCAGTACATTTCTTCCCACAGTTTTGCGAGGTTGTAAACTGTGTGTGGAAAGGAAAGGCATGGCAATCAAAATATGGAATACTGAAAAGGTTGAGGTAATAAAATAAAGCACAGCACCTTTCAAAGATTGTATGAGATATTAAAATACTGATATTTAATTTTAGTGACCATAGTTTCAAAGGAAAAAGAAGACAATGATGCAAATAGCAACTTAGTTTCTTGAAAAATATTACAATGAGAACAGATGTGATGAAAACCTTCTTACTGCAATTTAAAATTGGTAATTTTCTGTCTTTTTGTGTGTGTGTATGCTGTATAAAAGAAGTAGACAAACAGAATTCAAAATTCAACTGACTAATATCTGTGTAGAGAGAGATAAGACCATTATCACTTTCTCAATACATCAGGTCATATTCTAGCCCCTCCTTACTTTCCAGAAAGAAGTAAGATGAAAGAATTAGCCCAGGTGAAGGAAACTTGATTACCTTTGTTGTGCCGAAGTGCGTAGCTCCCAGGGAAGCTCTAACTGGGGCTGCGACACTTGTATTGTCCCTCCTGCTGATTCCCTGGTGTCTTATAGTGCTAGAGATCCATATTCAGCACACTTGGCTGTCCACTTTCCCAAGCTTTGCAGGAAGGTAAGAAAGCTCTACTGTTCTTTAAAGATCATTTGAAATCAAAATATAATTGTGTCCATGCACACAGATAGTGATTGGATGTGTCTCCCTGGAGGAGGAAGCTAGTCTGAAAAGTGGTATGACAGATACTCGAAAGGACAAGAGAAAGACAGAAATGACATAATCAGGGAAAATGATAAAGAAAATCAAGAGGGCTTATTAGGACAATGAGTGTAATAATATTTGGTATGACAGAAAGCAGGAAAGAAGGATTCTTGCATTCAGCAATATTTTGTGCACATGAAAATTTCTGAGCTTGCAGTACAAATCACACTTTCTTCTAGAGAGTGATTACAGTTTCCAAAAACAATTTGGTTTGCATTTCTGAGTCCCAAATATTCCTGTAAAAAGAAGGTTCCTCCCCGTCTCTGCCCTGTGTGTACTTTCAATAAATGGAGCACATATATTTCTAAAACTCTGTTTTTTTGTTGCTGTTTGTTTTTCCATTTGTCAAAGGAGAATACCCTTTGGATTTTTTTTATACATTGATGTCCAAGGAGGATGTGAAATGTGTAAAATCAAAAAGATTTTCTTTCTTTTACAGATGTTGGTGATAAGTCCCAGACAGCCTGAACTGATGGTTATGATCCTGCAAAAAGTGACAAAAAAAAAAAAAAAAAAAAAATGCAGGGAACACTAAACCTCATGGAACTGTATAGTTTTGAGAAGATTATATATGACTCCATATTCTTCTGTTGCTTGAAATCTCCTGGGCACTTCTGTCTCAGCTCTGCATAAACTCTACATGAATCTCAAGCCCAGAAGTTCATTTCTAAACCGGGTTATTTTCTCAAGCTAAACATCTGCTTTATCCTACATATTGTCCCCACCTTGATAAGCATTTCTAGAATAGGTCTATCTGTTTGAGCACTACATAAAAAATGAGTGAGAATGTGACTTTGGGGCTTACCTGAATGGCTGGATCATCTTCCTTATATGCCCTGTCCAGGCAGGCGAGGCATAGGAAAGTATGCAGGAAGAAAGCCAAGTGGGACATAGGCCTGAAGTACATGAAGACCCGGGAGAAACCAAGGAACAATTGAAGCAACCTGTCTTCCTAGGGAAGTGTGAAACTGCTTATCCTATGACGTCAAGGGGCTGTAGGAGGTTAAGCATTAGACCAGAGGAAAGGAGGTGGTGTTCCTAAGCTTTGATAGCTTTTTTTTTTTTTTTTTTTTTTTTTAGCTTGCCAAGCTATCTTACCTAAACTGAAACAATTACTACGGTCTTATTACTGATGCTTAATTTGGCTTATAGTTTTTAATAGTAAGCAATAGTTAAATTATATTTAATTCTAAGATTTTAAATAGACTATCAAGACATCCTTGGCTCCATGTCTATCATAAGTTCCCTTTTGGTCCTCAGAAAGGTACTGGAGGGAAAACCATCTTCAAGTAGCCCATGCACCAAGAATGTCTTTGTTGTCTGGCTGTTGGTATTTCTGTGCTAAGTTATTATAAGTCTCTTCCCCATATAAATGTATTTTCGATCAGAAATTTGAAAATTGCTTTCTATAATCAAAGGCGACAGAAGCCTAAAGAGAAACCTAAGAGAAACCTTGGATATTTTATTCTTATATCTTTTTTCTCCCCATCACAATAAATATTTAGTAAATAACTTAAAAAGTGGCATCTTGGAATGGACAGATGTCCTAGTAGAAGAGAACTTCTCATGATATCTAGATATCTTCCTTTAAGTTCCTTTGGTACACTTTCCATCCACTTCTCCAGTCTCCCTCATCCCTGGCTTATTAGATGTGAAGGCGTAAGTATACTTATGCCAGTATAAGGATGAGGTCCATCTTGTTTTCCTTGAAGGTAATGATAAGGTGATATTAAGTGCTTCCTTCTCATATAGTTTTATTTCTCAATAAGAATCTCAAGTAAATGTGGATGTGTCTTACCATTCTGTTGTTCGGGTCTAATGACAGGAGGAAAAGCAAAACTTTGTGTTTGGCCTTTGTGACACCTTGTCTTACTGCCTAATGATCCTCTCTGACAGCTGATGTGAGGCCCATTTTTGGGACTCTGGAGGTGTCAGCTGCTCTCCACAGATTTGGTAGGAGGTTAGGGTAACTTACATATCTTTACCAGATATAAAATGGGCTTTTGTGCTATAATTTGATTTTATTTGGCTTGGCAGATCCATGAGCTTTTTCTCTTGCACAACTGGTCTTTTTTCTTTTCTTTTTTTTTTTTTTTTTTACAGATTTATTAGTCTCAAACTGTTCTCTCATACTTCACCTCTCAGTAACTTCTGAGTTGTTCCTTCTTTTCCCTCAAGTCATTTTGGAGTTTTAAAGACAAGGAGAAACCTTCTCTTCAGCAGTTTCCATCAACTCAACTTTGCTGTTTAGAAGCAAAAATGAAAAACCTTATATGACGTATGCTAAGATGCCAGCTAAAGCTACTTTTTTTTTTTTTTTTTCCCAGAGCATGAGTTGTTTGCACACTTCTTTTTCTGCTTTTTTTCCCTTTTAGTTTCAAACAGGAGTGTATGATAGCAGATTTCACTTACATGATGATGATGTATTTGCCAAGGGCAGAGAGAAGGGAGAAAGTGGTTTCTTGGATTTAACTTTTTGTCCTCTGGGGAAGCAGCAGGCCAAACTTGACCTGCACAGCTGTTTTTATAAACATAAGCTTTCTTAATAATCTAAGAACAACTGTATTGTGAGGCAAGGTATATTTTCAAGTAATTTTATCCCTTTTTCATATGTTTGTTTATCTATTATTGAACAGACAAATAAGAATAAATTCTTATTCTTCAGTAATTGCTTTTCTTCAGTAATTGTTAAGAATCATTTTTGATAAATATGTGACCTATAAAGAGATTTGAAGGCATCTGCCTTATTCATCCATGCGCTTGTCACTGTTTTCTAAAAGTTTTATCTTCAACTGTCCTTAAAAAGCAGTGTGGTTTGATGATTTGGCTTGCGGAAAAGAAAGATCTAAGGCTTATCTTAGTGATGTCCTTGAATTACCTTTTGACTGTGACCAAGTTTATTTCACTGTATTTTCTCACTGCTTGTAAAAATGAGAATGCTCTGCTTTCTGCAGAGCTCTGTGATTCTCTGATAAAATGTGCAATGTAAATAAAATGTGCAATGTAAAATCCATAAAAACCTTATTCATAAAACTAACTTTAAGTCTTTGCGACTTCAGTAAGGAACTACTCCCAATGCTTCTTCTCTTTTCTCACTTGGGATGGTAGGCACACAGCAGTATTTCCTCATCGACATCAATTTAAATTATGTTTTTGTAAAAAAGATCTTTTCTTACTTTGACAGAGAACTCTGGTCACTAATATTGTACTATCTATTGCTACTTTAGAATGCCTAGGTTTAATACAGTTAATACAGTAACTGAATAGGATATTGTAATGGGTAACTTCCCATTAAACTGTTTTTATTGTCATTAACTCATTCATAAAAAAAGCTTATTTAAGTGTGTCAATATTCTCCGTTTCAAAAACAAAACACTTTTATTTTGTAGACTTATAGGCTTCTACATCAAAGAGTTGCTTAGCATCCTCCTGAAAGCTGATCACCTTTTATTTTCTCCTTAGTCGTACTCTCTTTCAACTTATATAGCCTGAAATACCTCTTTCAATTGTAAGGTAAAGTCAAAGTGAATCCTTCTGAAGACATCAATAGCCACTTGCAGATTTCAATTAAACATAGTTAGAAACATTGTCAGCCCACTCATCCTCTTGATATGCAGGAGTTTTGATAGTCCATTATATCTTCCGAAGTTCTGTGTATTTTTAGACCTTTCAGAAATGTATGATGTTTTAAAAAAGCACACAGCCAATTTTTAATTATATGTATTTCAGTCCAATTTCCAACTATTATGAAGCCTCTTTGCCTTCTTAAGTCTCCCGAATTTATTATTCTCTATCTTCTATTAACTTTTTTTTGCTAAAATCAGAAAAGCTTTCTCCCTATGTCGATCTAGTTTCTTTTGATATGTCAGCACCCCCCAGTCTCAGAATTGTAGAACTGATCTTTTTATTTGCTTTATGTTCTTAAGTGTAAAGAAAATACGTTTGTTTCTTAAGCTTTTATTATACTTTCAGAAGCAGAAATTAAAATGAATTTAAATGCTGATGTTTATTAACTTGTTTCAGGTTACTTTATCTCATAGTAGTAATAGCATGGTTCACAGAGAATAATTAAAATCATTTTTTTCAGTATCTAGTTCACATTTATTTGAGAAGAGCATTGACTGTCTTTCCATCTGCGTTGATGTTATCTACAATGCTTGTAATATTCTGTAATCTATTGACAATGCTGATACAAATGTTAAACCTGAATATACACAACTCTACAAAATAATTGTTTTCATTTTTATTTCCTGCATATATGTTATTTTACCTAATTTGCATATCTTTAAGTATTCATTTTCATTTTGTATAAAAGGTCAGATATTTTTCATAACTGAGCTTATATCTGTCTGAAATCTTCTTTCACCCAATGCAAATCCAGTGGAATAGCAAATGCCAATATTGCAAGCTGCTGCCTATTTTATTTGCTTCAGTCTGATACTTACCGCTTATAATGCTTAATCCTATTGAAATCAGTGGCAAAACCCCCCATAACTTAAATGTAAACAAAATTTTCATATCTGGTGATTGATTATGAAAGCAGACCTCAAGTTAGAAGAGAAATACTTTTAATTACTTTTTCCAGAAATGGACAAAAAGGAAAAGATGTTTAATGGAGTAATTCACTATACTATTTACCTGCTTAAGTAAATTTTTTTTTTTTTATTTTTTTTTTTTTGAGGAAAGATTATTTTTCCTAGCACTGTTCTGACTTTAACATCATGAGTTTTAGTCTTGTTCTTTGTAGTGTAAACTGCCATGGTCAGAATTTTAGAAATTCCATTGGAAGTGTTCCATTCCTTTGACTGGACTCCTTTAATGTATTTGTACCATCACCATTTTGAGTACCTAACCGCTTAAACAGAAGACTAATCTTTACAGGGCAGTTTGAAAGAATTTATGACTCTCTAGGTACAAATTACAGAATTACAGAATATTAAACATTTTGCAAATGCGTTTTGCATTTTGCAAATTTAATATTCAGATTTTATAGTGTTACATCGTGAAGATTTTCACATAGAAGATCTCCCACTGAATGATAGTTAGGGACAGTCATTTTCATTAAAGAGCTCCCTTTGTCTGTTCTGATTAGCAAAACCACTTCTCTTGTTAAAAATGTTGCTCGTCATGACAATCATATGTGATGAATATCTTCTTTATTTTTTCAAAACGTCAGGACACATGATACTACTCCCACATTTCAAATAGCAGCTTCGACAGCATTTTCCTGTGGTAATTCCTGTGTCTCTTTCAAACATAGCCATCATAGTCCTTACATCTGCTGTGCAGAGAAAAGAAAACAAACATTTTATCTCAGGTAACTATGCCTCAAGATCAAAGAGAAACAATGAATACAGAATTTAAACACACAGGAGCCTCCCTCCCTTCTCTTTGGGCTGTATATAATTCTCCTGTATGCTCTGCTTGACTCCAAGGGATAGGAGGTAGATAGGTGTCATTTTGCAGATTTCTCTTTGATTCTATAAAGGATGTCGTCCTGCCTAATTTTACAATACAGAACCCATTACTGTCAAAACTGTCTTTTTGCCAGAGTAAAGTTGCCAGAGCACAGTGGTGAGTCAGGCTTGGGTTTGTCTCAACTCACATTTCTCATTTGGCAGCGCTGCTGAAAACACCTGAGACCCCTCAGCATGAAATTTGTTTTCCTATCAGATTTGTCCATCTTTTGTTTACAGCTTGTCCTCGTCTGCTAATTGCTATGCAAATTGAGAGAGTTTGACATGCTGCATGCTTGCACCAGCAGGGACCACATCGCACTTGAGCAAACTCTTTTAAGTTTTCCTTTGTTCACTCTCTGCATTGGCTTGTAAGGTGAGAAGCAGCTTTTGTGATAAAGACAGGAATGTGGCTTAATCTTTTTGACACCTTCTTCAGTGGGGTGTTCAGTACTTTGGGGTAGTTTTGCTGGAAAGCTAGAGGCTTTCTAATCCTGTCAGAGTTTTACCAGCAGTAGCAGCAGCATCTCCTTCAGGCAGTGTCAGAGAGAGCAGACTGGAGATGCACCCTACAGGCCAGGTAGACCATAGATGGCTCCAGGTTGGCGTTTCAAGACATCTAAATCTAAACTGACTTTGCCACCTTTCATGTTGCTCCACTCTGCCCCTTTTCTAGACTAGAAGAATGCATGCAGCCTAAAATAAGACACTAAGTGTAGCATAGTTGCACATAGGTTTGAAAATACTTAACCACTTGTCTTAATGTAGGAAAGATTCCTCTCTGACCAACCTATGCTTTTACTTTGCTTTACATAAGGGCTAACCCCAATGCAATATTAAAGCATATTCTTTGCTGAAAAGTTTAAGCAATTAGAATAATTGGAGTCTATAATCTTTCCAAGGAAATATTAAGTAGTATGAAATTGTACATCAAATCAAGTTGCCTGTATGAGCCTCCCTCTGTTCAAAGAGGTTGTACATTCTAAGATACCTTTAAGTATAAAACAACTTATATGGACATTATTGCAAAAAATAAGTCCTGAATTTAATATCTTTTTTTTGTTGTTGTTGTTTTGTTTTGTTTAATGGTCCGTTACTGTTCAGAGAACAGCCATTTTATCTAAAATCTATACTGGTGTGATGCTGCTCTGGTTAGAATGGCTCTGCATCTTCTGGAAGCACATCGGCTCAATAGCGTGTAGAGAACAAAGTTACCAGTGTTGAGCTCATGGTTAGTTCATTTTGCAGGTTGAATGTTCTTTGATAGTTCTTTTCTCTGCTGCATGAATATGTGAGAGAAAATTTAAAAGACAAGCTATTAGTCGGTTCCAAAAATTATGGTGACATTTCTTTCGTAAAATAGGCCCACTTGGGACTTCTCAGTGGCAGTACCTCATAAGCTTTCAAAGCACTTGGGATTTGGAAATTCAGGTTCCTAACTGCAAGAGAAAAGAGTCATCTAGTTTCTGTATCATAACTTCATGTTGCTGAGGGTCCAGAATTGAGTTCTGGTGCATTGAGCTGATCATTTAAACTGTCCTTCCCCTCTGTCTAATATAGAGCCTGTTTTTCTAACAAGTCAGATTTTGCACAGCTTTATGAAGAGTTAGAAAAAAAGTTAAACTTGCATTTTAGATTGATTATGTGACTAAAATAGGAAAATGGAATAAATTACTTAAGTCAATTCCAGTGACTTGCAGGTTTCAAGGCTTGGTTTGTTTTCGTTCTATTTTTGCTTGTTTACTTATATATGCTGAATGCACTTGGATAAATACTAGGTTTATTAGAATAATAAGTATAAGCTGTACTGTGATTGATGTTGTTTTCTTAACTTGTACTGATATGTCCATACTAGTTTGCATAATGTTGTTTCCTTGTCAAAATCTGCTAATTTCTTCTTCTTCCTCCCCTTCCCCTGCCCGAAGCTTTAGTAAGTATCTTTCATTACAGCTGTTCAGTGATCTGTATTTCTGAATTTATTCTAAGCACCAAGGCACCATTATAAGCACCATTTCTTAAGCACCAAAATGTCAATTAGTAATTTAAATGTGGTATTTTGCTGTACTGTAATTAATCTGCACATGCTAGCTGTCATTATTCAGATTATAGGTTTTTTTTTCAAATATCTGAATTAAAATTTTGTCAGGCCTTTACCTTCTGAATGCTTTCTGAATCTGCCTTTTTTTGCAGTTATGCTAAAGGCAATCATCCAACCTGGCAACTTTAAGTGAAAAAAAAAAAAATCTGAAGACTGTTTTAACTGAGTGCATTGTTAATGATGCAAGCCATGATATACCTATCTGGTAAACTGAAAGTATTAAAAAGTTCTTAAATTTCCACCACGGTTCCGATGAACCTTCTATAACTTCCAGTTGGGAACTTCTATACCAATCAGGCTATTCAGATTTCATGTAAGCTGCTGTAAGAAAGTCATTGTCAGAGTCAGTGTGCAGAATCAAGCTCAAAGGGAAGCAAGTTATGAGTAACAAACCTACAAGTTAATCTCACATCTATGTCAGAATATAAAATCAATTTATGATGACTGAAAATCTGTGTCTCTTCCTACTATGTAAAGAAAGGAGTATCTCTCTTGAAACAGATCTCCCTGAGTTTAGATAAAATTCAGCAGGGCATTTTATGGAAGTAGTTTCACAAGTGGGTGCATACATGTAAATCTGCATCATAAAACATGATATGATTGTATCACTTTCAGACAGTGCTATTGTGACCAGTGACCAAGTATGGAAAATAAACTTGTGAGTTATGTGAAAAGAGTAATGGAGAGGAAAAAAAAAAAAAAGGACTTTTCAACTTGTCTTTTAAATTTTTCTATTGAGAGAAACTCTTGACATAGCCGAAAATAAAAAGACATTTCAAACACTGAGAAGCCTTATTTATGTTGAGGATAATTTATTTCATAGGAATTACATGTCTCTTCAAGAGATGAAATGTATCTAAATCTTTTGCAACTGAAGTGCTTTGAAATGGAAAGCATCTCTGTACAGATGAAATATCCCTTATCAGGACAGACTTGTGGCTCCAAGAATAAGGTTTTGTTGTTACAGACATAAAAAGTATTTCCTTTACAGGCAGGCTATTCTATCTTGACTAATGGATGTTTGATTTTAATGTATAATGATGAACACTTGCTGGCAATCTTTATAAGGGATATTTGAAACTCCCAAAACGGAGCAGGACAAAAAATAGTAACTAATAATAACGATAATAATAGCTTATAGATTCTACTGTCCTGTCTCATTTTCAAATTGGTCAAGTAATGTTAATAAGATGTGCAATTATGTGGCTGCTTTGTGCCACTAGCCTTGTACCCAGTGAGGATGAGCCTGGGCTAGAAGGAAAATATTCTACATAGGCCCTTTTAAAGGTATATTTTCACTACCATTTGCATGCCTTTTTTTTTCCCCTCCCCACCTCATCTCCTTACTGGATGGCAATGTTTTAGATGTGGAAAAACACTTTCCAGACTTTTTTTTTTTTTTTTTAAACAGTATGTTACCAGATTGAATAGTGATGGGCAATGTGGCCATACTGAAGCTTTCTGGGAAGTGGTTAAGGTCCATGACTGTGCTACAAAACCTTGTAGGTCGGGGCAAGATGACTAGATTAGACTGTGAAACTAATTGAAAATGTCTAATGCAAGTTATTCCTCAATATGGACTCTATTTTCCTGACATGATAGAAAAGGAAATAAAGATTAGGCAAGCTCATGAGAGAGATCCAGACTTCAGAAGCCTTGTCAGTTATCAGGGAGGCATAATACTTTCTGTCTTGATGAATCCTTATATAGAGGGAAGGTGTTAGAGATAGATAATAGTCTTTTCTTGATGATACCACAGCAGATAGATAGAAAATCCTGGAGAAATAATTTTTAAATTGTTCCATGATGTGTTTAAATAGAAATTAAGTAATCATAATGCTGTCTTGGCTTGGTTTTTGCCTCATTTTGCCTCATTTTGATCTCATTCATCTAAACATTGATGTTTGAGATAAAAATTCACCATATTTCAGATGTTTCTTTTCACTTCAGTGAAGTCAATTCAGTGAAGCATTTTCCATAAGTAATTGGTATCAAATGCCACCTGTTTGTCCCTAAAGTGTCAGAAGATGTCAAATGGAAGTCATTAAGCATGATTACAGTTTAATTACTTTGCTCTTCATACTGTCCTTTTGAAAAATGGAAAAATATTCCACTGTTAGATTTTAAGATGGCCAATTTTATTTGTGTATTTTATACATTGTGTATTGTTTGAACCAGTTTCCTGTAAAAATTGTTTCAATTTAAACCTTCTGAAAATCTTGCAGAATAGGGATAACCTGGAAACTGGAATAAACTGGTAATGATCAGCATTGATCATTGAGCAATGATCTTCAGCTCTTCAACTGACAGAGCTCTTTTGATATTATGATGTTATTCTGAGAGTTCTTCTCAGAAAGAAGATCACAGAATCACAGAATGGTTAAGGTTGGAAGGGACCTCTAGAGATCATCTAGTCCAACCCCCTGCTCCAGCAGGGACCCCTAGAGCACATGGCACATGCTCCATGAGTACTCTCAAACCATCCGGAACTGAATACAAAGCTCTGAAACATAACTATTCATCTGACAGACAAAACTTTCACCTGTTTTCAACACAACCATGTGGTTAACTTGACAATATGTGGCCTTTTTATTATCAATACTTAAAGAAATCTTGCTCCTTTCAAGAGCAAACTGTTTCTTTAGAGGCCACGACTTCACGCTCTTTTCCTGGGATTTCTGCACAGAAAGTTCTCTCAGAGACGTTCAGTGGCGAAACAGATTTCTAATGGGTGATCAGCTGTCGCTTGGGACCAGCTGGGGCAGAGAAAGAGCTGGGTGTCCATGGGGAACACATGCACTGCCGCTCAGATGGGCACGTGCTAGCGTGAAGCACCCAGCGCATGAGAACCAAGGCCCTTGTGGCACCAGGGTTGGCACGTGGCGAGTAGCTCTGCCTGGTGACAGTGCGGAGAGAAAGCAGAACCAGCAGTGAGCACCAATATAGGTAGTGCTTGGGCTGCTCCGGTTCATGCCCATTCATGGCAGCCCGGCCTCCCATCCTGCCACCCACTCCTTTGGGATGTGCCACCGCTGCCATTTCCTCTTCGGTGCATAGCTGCCACTGCCGCCGGTGCAGCGTAGAGATGCTTCTACCACTGCCTCTGCCCTTCTCTGTTTTCACACTCTACCTGCTTTTTGCTCTCTTTCTCCATATTATGGTTTGCATAAAGTCTTTTTATTCAATTACTTGCTGAAGAATTCAGCTGGTGAAGGACACGGTTCAACAGAATGGGGGCTGCCCAGCTCTCCAGGATTGTTTGTCCCTCTCTCCCTGAATCTCCCTCTCTCTTTTTAATAATCAGAAAAAAGGTTGCTGATAACTTTCCTCTGTATGTAGGAGGTTTAGGAGGTGAAATTTGTTTTTGAATGACAGTTTTGTCACTCCTTGAGAATGAATGAAGTTGTCAAATATTTGTTTGTAATACTATGTTACATATATGCAGAATGTTCCTTGTCTTTTTTTTGTGTGTGTGTGTCTGTGTGTGTGTTTGTGTGTATGTCTTTAATGGCATAACATGACTGATAAACCACTTATTAGAAATATGGAGAGCCCCACTTACATAGCAAAATACTCTTTGCTACATGCTTAGCAGCTTTTGAGAAATGGTCACACTCAAATCATTAAGACTGGTATGAGGTAACACCTTTTCCACATGAGAGAAGAAGATGGACCATAATCCCATAATCTGATTAATGTGATTCGAACTTTGCGATCACAGCCTTCACAAATCAAACTATCCACTGAACTTTTTGGCAATCAGTTCAAAATCAATAATGATTCTTCTTCAAGGAACTAAAAAAGAGAAATCAGTAGTTCAAAAGAGAAGGAGCAGAGCTATGCAAGGTGACCTATTGGCAATGATATTCTGAATCTGGAAAATATCATCCATAATTTCTGAAGTGTGTTCACAGTAAGCAGTTTAGGTAACTAAGTGCATATAATTTAAAAGGTAGTTATTTCATTGCTATCTGTCTAATAGAAAAAAGTGGTTTCACTGATGGTAAAGTCTAGTAGTACGTCTGTGTCTACATCTAGGGAAAAATAACTTACATTTTCTATATTTTTTGCCATAATGAATATCAAAAAATGCTTCAGAGGTTTAGCAGAAATGCAGAATCAATACAAAAGGAAGACTACTAAGCAACACAAAACTTCTCACAGAAGAGGTTAACTTCTTCCTTTAGTGTTAGTGTTAGCTTTGTTTTATTAATCATCCTGTGACATTATCTTTATGCATCAATAACATCCTGTATTTGCAATAAAGGCACAGGAAAAGAAAATGCAATATACCAAATGTTCCACGCATTATTCTGATTCATATCAGATTTTAAGTACATCATGACTGATGTAAAGGAAATAAAATCAGAAAATATATCACTTTGGATTCATTATAAGTCCTACCTTAATAACAATGACCGGAAAGGACTCTACAAAAAGCAGAATTTCTTTTTCTGTCTTAGTTATCTTGTACATTTAGAACATATTCTTCATCAGCATTCTTTATCATTCTGCAAGGTTAATCACCTTACTTGCTTATGTCTAATAATATAGAAACTTCCTAAGAAAATGTAGTTATAAAACTATAAATAGCAACATGGCAATACAATACATCCAACATTTAAAAATTAAATTAGCTTAAAAACACAAAGACTTAGATTTACATCAGTTAACTTCCTTTTTTATTTTTAATTTTATAACTCATGTCACTATTTGGTAATCTAAGTACTGTAATAAAACAAAATCGCTGTCTGCTTATTTACTTTTTATATTTTGTAGAATGCATCCTTATTTTTGCCTGCATTGCTTAAAGCAAAAGTATTTGGCACTAAAATTTGTCTTATACAAGCACTGAGCTAATCTTAAGCCAAACGAGTGCCAATTCACCTGTTTCTCTTAAATGAGAGTAGAATACACTCTGCATGGCCAAACTAGAAAGAGGTACATTGTTGTTATTCTTACCTTTGAATACATAATCTGTTTTGTAAAAATGCATGCCAGAAACAAATACAACTTCTCTTCTAACAGAGATTTGTAAAATCTGTGGAGTAAACTGAACAAAATACCATTTTTACTAGTAAGATCTTCAGTAAGGTTGTTAGTCATATACGCTTTCCTGGAGAATCCTTTTTTCCTTTGCAGATATGTGGCTTATCTGTTCCCCTCTTACTATTGAGGATCATTGTGAGAAAATATATTTGCTGTAAAAGCATGTATAAATATATTCCGATATCTTTCCAACACTCACTTTCCTTAGCAATACCAAAATTCAGTAGCATGCTTAATATTGAATATTAAGTCAAGGATAGTGATTTATAATCAAGGACAAAGAATGAAAACAAAAATAAATACAACTTGTGAATGTTACAGCCTTTATGATATTTTCACAAAGGAATAAACAAGAGGATGTGAGTCTAGAAACTGAATTTATCCTTTTTTTTTTTTTTCTCAGTGAGTCATTGTGTGCTTTCGGGCAAAACACATAGTCATAAAAGGCAATTGCTGCTTTCTGGAGCTGTGAAGTCCCTGGCTGCTGTGGAACTGTTTACTGCAGCAGAATCTCAATCAAGGCTGAAAGAAATTTGTCCTCACAAATCTTTTTCTCTAAAAACACAACTCTGGTAGAGTTTAGCTGTGTTACTCAAGTGTGTGATACCATATTCACTCAGTGTTTCGATGTCGATCTTTCATGCTGAAGGAAAGACATAGTTGTTCAAGAGTACCATGTTAATGAAAACTGGTAATTCTGCAAGAATAATATCTCAGACCTCAGAGCAAAATTTATGTGAAGCCCTTTAGGTGCCATTTAGGAAAGGCCTGTTCATTGTCAGGTTATAAGCTTGTAGTCAGCATTACTTTTGCACCAATAACTTAGAGGTCTCTCTAAGGGTAACAAGTTTCTTAGTTCTTTTTTTTTTCCACTTTTTTTTTTTTTTCCTACCTGTGAAGGCTTAAAAATATTCATTTTCTAATACTGCTGCAATTTCATATGATAATACTTAATTGTTACCAGAGAGGTTGTATTGCTTTCCTTGCATTTAAATTTGTAGTTGTAATTACAGAAGCATGGCAGCAAGATAATGAAATTTCTTATAACTTCACAAAGAAATTAAACTGTCAGCTTAGGTATTATTACATATAGCAAGCATTGCTGTGGTACCGTAGAAATTAAATGTACGTCACTACTTATGAAAGTGTGGAACATCATTGCTGACTTAGATTTGTCTTCTTCCAAAACAGAGGATGACAAACAAAATTTCTCATACTGCATAACGGAAATACCGCAGCCGTGTGTTTCGGAAACCTGTCATCATGTGGCATGAACCTTAATTCCATTAATGGTTACTGCTGTAAGTTTTGAAATCATTGAAGCAAGGATTTGTTAATGGAATAAATAATGAAGATTATAAATACATATGATTCAAGTACATTTTTTCACCCTTGAGAGAGCTATCCCCTCTTGTATGAGAGGATTCATATTCTATGAGGCCAGAATATACATCTTTGTCGTGAATCGTTGTTGGTTTAGTAAGAGAGACAGGTCTTAACAGGGATTATGTTCCCTTTACAGGAAATGTTCATACTGTATGAGGTAGTGATTACTGCTGTCTTTTTCTATATGCAGACTATTTCTGGCATGCAGTGTCTTTCTGACTATACCACTTTGACAACCCTAAATTCCCTTTCAGACATCCTCTCTTCTATGTTGGAGAAACATCTGCATTTCATGACTCAAGTTAAACCAGGACAAACTAAAACATGGAATTTTAGGTAGGGATTTTAGCAGGTCTCTAAATGTGTGTATCTTTTGCAGGTGTGACTCTTACAGGAAAGAATAAAAACATAAAAAAAACCTATATCAATCTAAGAACATTTCAATTTTCTGTTTCCAGGTAGGGATATGATACCAGACTGTAATATAATTTTAAAAAGCTTACTGAGGAAGTGTTTTTTTTTCCTAATACCAAAATCATAATTATCCTATCTGTACTTAAAAATTGTTTTTCTTCAAGCAGATCGTATCAACATCTATTTAATAATTCAAAGTGATTCATCTTTACCTAAAGACATTTCTTCCCAAATAAGACAATATGTGAATATTTTGGTATTTCAGCTTCTGCTGAAAGATGTGCCTGCTCATTGATACTGCCTGTGAATTTCATGTTTTTGTTTGTAGGAACTATATAAAAAACATTAGAAGAAGTGGAAGAGAAGATTGTAACAGTGAGTGAAAAACATGTTCCTGAAAACAGATAAACAAAGAAAAAAAATCACCTCCAAATAGAAAAAAAACAAATCCCAGCTTCCCTTAAGAGTTATTTACTTTGTATATTTTTTTGTGAAAAATACGTGCCCTGTTCAATGCTGTCTGAATGTGGGGAAATTCAGAATGCAATGTAAATTAACTGTAAGCATGAAATGAGGAGGAAGCTCTACTATAAAAGAGTAACTCTTATGTCTTTAAGTTTTAGAGAAAAGGTTTCTTCATCCCATCATGTTGCTCAATTTTTCTCATATAATACTGCTTTGATTTTCATCTTTCACAGCAGCTTACCCCAAATGGTTTGCAAATGTAATAAAGTAATTACAGAATTAAAATGAGCATCTAACAGAAGAATAAATTTGAGAGAGCTGTGAAAAGGCACTGTTTTCCACAGAGATTTCAACTGAGATTGAGAATCTAAGAGGTGAATAGGCAGTGAAGGGCTGTTTTAAATATCAGGAGCTGCAAAGAAGAGATTCATATACTGCTAATACAGAGAGAATAAAATGACTGAATAAGCGTTTGTAGATAGACTCTCAATGTAGGAGGACATAAGATTTTAAACAGCAAAATACAAATGAAGCTTGGCTTCTTTTGAAAGTTCTTTCCTTACACTTTGGGGGGAGACAGTTTATTTTTGATCATGGATTTTCTTTTTATTGACTCAGCAATATCAATGTTGGTGTTGTGGGTGTTGATACTCAGAGGAGAAGACAGAAGGAGAGAAAAGTTATTCAACAAAGACCATCTTTGCAAGGTCTAAAGCTGGTGAGAGGATCTTCTGCACATATGTGCAACATGGAAAAAAATACGAAATCAGCAATACTGCAGGGAATTGGAATAAATAAGAGGTTGTATTGCAGAATCCTGCTTCCCCAGTCTCAAAGTGTCTGGAAGTCTGACAGTGTTTTCTATCTATCTATCTGAGATAGTGAAGGTCCAGCAAAGTCTCTCAGAAAGAGATAGCAAGATGATTAGCCCAGCGAACATACGGTGTAACCTGCCCCTACTGAAACTGCTTTCTAAGGAGGGAAACCTTTCCCCTTCATTGATAATTCACAAGGAAATGTACACTGTCTTGCTTCCCCTGCAAGTGAATGCTGCCCCTTCACTGCAGCTAGGGCAGTCCTCGGTGGTGACAAAGCAGATGCATAATTTAGACCTCTCCATTTCAGCTTCAGCTGTTTGCTAACAAAAGTGTGGAAACCTACTCCTTGCACGCGGAACTTCACTTGTGTTTTCTTAGAACATGTTTTCTTAGAGCATGTCTGTTTGCATTTCATCAGTTCTATCCATATCATGCTGAATGGGAGGAAAGAGGCTAAATTAATTATGAGAAGTATTTGTGTGATTTAGGTATTATGCAAATGTTATGCTCATTACAGTTACTGATGGAAACGTACTGTGGCAGTGTTGTTTTTAATCTTGCATTGTTGTTTTACATAAGCTTACAATTGATATTAATACAACCTCCTCTCCCCTGGTTTAAACAAAGCCAGTAAAATTTCATATTTTATTTGTAAAATCATGCCATCTCAGAGACTTAATAAAACGACATACCAAGATGTTTATATTTTTGAATTAATAACATTGAAAAAAAAGGAATTTGGTATGTACATTTTTACCTTTTTATCTTTTTTTTTTTAATAAAAACCCACCACTTCTGAGGAGAAATTTTATGTAGAATTATAGAATAAATAAGGTTAGGATAGCCCTCTGGAGGATTCTAGTACAATGCTTGCTTAAAGAAAGGTCAGCTAATGGATCAGAGCAAAAATCTGGAAGTCTTCAAAGATGCATATTACAGAAATTGTTTGGCCAATATCTGCTTCACTGCTTGACCATCCTGATGGGGAAAAAGAGGTCCTCTTTATATCTAGACTGGAACCTCTTGTTTCAGTTCATGCTCATTATCTCTTGTCCTCCCATGAACTGCTATGGAAAGCCTGGCTCCATCTTTGATAAGGGTAGGGGTAGGTTCCCCACAACCCTCTCTTCTCCATCCTGGAACAGCCCAGGACCCTTTTCCTCCCTTTATAGGACCTCCTATAGGAGCTCCTACGCTGATGATTTTGGATGTCATTCTCTGAACTCCAGTCTATTAGAGTCTTTTTGTACTGGGGGGCCCAATGAATGCTCAATGAAGGTGGATAACCACTTTCTTCAAACTACTGGCTGTGTCCTTGTTGACAGAGAGTAGGATGCTGTTGTCTGTCTTTGCTGCCAGGGGATACTGCTGACTCATTCTTAGCTTGCTGCTGGTCCAGAACTATGGGCCTTTTCCAGAGAGCTCTCTTATGTCCTTGGCCGCTGTGTTGCCATGTTCCTTCCCAAGAGAAAGAATTTGTATGTGTCTGTTGAATTTTATATGATTGCTGCTGCCCTATTTTTGTAACCTGGCCTGGTCCCTCTGCATGGCAGCCCTGCCCTCAGGTATATCAGAAGGTCCTGCAATTTGACATCGTTTGCAAGACTTATGTAAGCATACTTATATATGCTTATACAAGTATACTTGTGTGAGTCACTTGTGAGCAAATCCAATGAGACTGTTCTGGAGACCCAGAAACGTGTGTAGTGCCACTGTCTACCAGGGAGATGGATGTGACTATGGCATCTACTAGCATGTAGCAACGTGCAGGTAAGAAGAGTATTTGGACCATTTGTATTCGTGTTTATGTGTATGCTTTTCATGTGCAGGTGGTACCTGCAAAAGCTTTTTCTCTCCATGTACCTCTGTTACCAGGTGTCCATCTGTGTGTGTGCCTGCATTTTTAAAACGTATACTACACAGCCCCAGAAAGACACTTCAGCAAGCTGTGAGAGGAGGGATACATCCAACTCCCAGAGTCTTCTGGGCCCATCAACATCTTGGCTGTGGATGTTCTTGAGGTGGCAATTGTAAGATCCCATGGTAAGGAAGGATCTGAGAGTCCTTTGCAAATGCACTCAGTGTTAGGATTTGTGACTGAAGAGTACAACAGTTACTGAAAGATGTACTTGCAGAGACTTTAGGAAACAACACAATGCCATAAAAACTTTTTCAAATATATAAACAGTAAAAGGAAGACTAAGGGAAATGTGGGTCCCCTAGTGAACGGGATGGGCACCCTGGTTAC
>JAWLRI010000225.1:222143-235972 GCA_034781795.1 Crypturellus tataupa
GGGGGGTTGGACTAGATGACCTCTAGAGGTCCCTTCCAACCTTAGGCATTCTATGATTCTATGATTCTATGATAATTATTACACTGCCAAGAGGAATAGGCTAGAGCTGAGTTTTCTGCAAAATTTTCCTTTTAATTCAATAAAACTAGTAACAAAAAGAAAATAGACAATTGCAAAACAGAATACCCTCAATTTACAAAGAAAACTGCAACCTGTACAGAGCCAAATACTGAAGTTTATAAAAATATTTGGATTGTACATCCTTTGTCTCTATTTTTCTATGAAGAAAAAAAATCTATTCCCTACCTTTTTAGAAGAAATACCTGAGTTGAAGTATTGGGTTAATATATAGCAAACCATTCAAGTTTGGATCCTTGTAAAACCACCACTGAATCAGATGATAAGGTTGCAGAATTTAAAGGAGTAATAAAAGAGTAATAAAAAAGGAAACTTTCCATAAGGAAATTAAAAGTTCTGAAGGATGAGCATAGCAGTTGATAGTTACATGTACTGTAACTTTCAACTAACCAATATACTTAAGGATAACAAAAGGAATGCAAAGCAAAAAGTAATAGGTGTAAATTTGCATTACTACATTTATTAAATTTTAATAAATTTGTGAGTTTGATAAAATCAATTGGAAGACAAAGAGTTCTCATATTCTGCTGGATACAGACACATCTGTTAACCTAATGGAGAAAGCTTGAATAAATATACATTGTACCCAGAGAAGTTCAGATGGTGACTCCCATGAAATGAAGGCAGGAGAAAGGAGTGAAAATATCCGAAGACATTCAGAGAAGCTGAATATTCAAACAGAAGCAATCATAGCCACAGTGAGAAATTGATCAATGATGAATGATGTTCTACTGCAGAGGCTAATAACAAATATGAGAAAGATCAGTCCTAAAATCACAGTTCCAAAGTAGGAAAAGAAGATGTTGAGAACAGCCACATCTTTAGTTACCAAAACTGTTGCAGATGTCCCAAAAATGTGGTTAAAAAACCCCTGCAATTTTATAGAAAGATTTAATTTAAATTAAAATTTAAAGAAAGATTAAATTAGCTTTGAATAAATCTTAAAAGAAGTGATTCTGTCGATGACAGATAAAACCTTGGAAAAGTACTCCCAAAATAAAATGGCCTTTGTAGGTCTTTTAATTAGTTGTAGCTCCCTAATTTCCTGAAGAACAACAACCTGAAGAGATCGATTTGATAGGTAGGTAACAATGACTAACAATGTAGATAAATGACTGGTGAATAGCTGCTTAAGAATAATAGCTAATGAACCAAATAAATAACCTAGAGAAGTAGCAATGCTAAATATCTTAACACCAGCTCATACTGAGGGAGTTGTTCTAAACTGAGTAAGATAAATCCTTTGGTCTTCAACAGGTAGCAAAGAAGACTGCGTAATTCATGCCCATCCCATGGGTATTTTTAAGATGTTAAGCTTTTCTTTTGCTGGAATAAATAATAATTTATTTTACTTTATTGTTATATCCAGACTTCCTTTGTCTATTGTTCTTCCACACTTATCATTCAAATGAATGTTTAAAACCAAATTTTGATGATCACAAAATTTTCCAGGGGGCAAAGAATCACACTATTTGTGTCCTGCAAATATAGTTATGATATTTTGATATATCGATATATTGCTATATCTCCTATATTATATTCTATTTTCTATTGAAAAATGAAAATACTTAGTGAAATGGTTGTAAAAATGAAAACAAAAACAAACAAAAACTCTCTTCCTCCAGAAAGCATATAGTATATGTACCCATATGTAAATCTGTAGAAGACAGTGGCCCTGAGAGAAGTAAGTACTCTTGTTTATTTCCATGAGGTTCCAAGTAGTCTATCGTTAGTACTGGGCACTTGAATAACTAGTACAAACAACTTAATTGAATAAGGAAGAAGACACAGAAAATAATAAAATTATCACAAGATGAATATTTTGTACCCAATTGCAGAAGACCTATATAAAAGCAGTATAGGGAAAAAGAGAAATTTTAAAGACAATATTAGAAATAGAAACATTTTTCCATTTTTCCAGTCTAAATGGAGCAAATTTTTTTGTCAGATCATAGGGTTGTATTTTCTTTTTCTGTGCCGTTTGAAGAAACAGGGCAGCCTGTGCTCTGACACACTGATTGTTCTGTCTCATGCATGACCATGTCTCCTAACTTGCCTCCCACAACCACGACAACCTCCCTACCCACCATCACCCTCATTTTCAACAAATCTCAGTTAGATGATGTCTGTAGGGCAGGCACAAAAGTAGCTGCGGAGAGATACCCTGCTCGGGTTATATACAATAACTAGCTCATGCGCTAGTGGGATTCTAGTCTTGACAGCAGAGCATGCACTTGTGCACCCTGCGGCTTTGCAGCCTATGCAGGGCTTCCTCCTGCCACAGCCAAATCAGTACTGATACTTTAATTTGGTAGATGTTGTGATACATGTAAATCAGTTTTATACTAACTGCAGTCATTGCTATGAGCTCAGCACTGATGTACCCTTGTTTACAGCCTGCATATTCAGCCACTGCTCCATATACTTGTTTTTTTTCTTTTTTTTTTTTTCCCCACCAGTTTTCTTTCATGTACCAAATAAATTATGTCTTTCTATTCCATCTACAATTATCTTGTGTCTTCCTTGGCTCCCCTCTTTCTCTTCTGTGCTATAGAATATTGCCAGCACCTTACAGCTCAAAAGATTTCAAGGCTTTCTGGTTCCATTATCACTTTCCAGTATTTAATAAGAGGCTAGAGTTTATATTTAGAATCCTTAATAGTGTATCTTAAAGAAAATGAAAAAAAAATGAAGCAGCAGAAGAGCCATCTAATACTCTTTTTATAGGATAATGAGAGGTTCTGGTAGAAAGTGTCGTTAAAATCAGTTCCCTACACCACAAATCATCCATACTTGTGTATAATAACTTAAGGACACAGCAAATAAGACTGAAAGACATAAAAAAAAACCCAATATTTGAGAAGGTGGGGTCCAGGACATCATGAGTGCTTGAGGTCTCCGCAAAGTTGAGGAGTGTATTATGTGTAAATGATCCGAAATATGGAACAATGTGCTCTAGCACATAAAAATAGACAAACCACAACAGTAGTTCCTACCTGTGTTTCCTAACCTATTAATAAGCTTAACCTGGACTGAAAGGAAAATGCACTGGAAAATGGAAAGGTTTTTATATCTGTAGTAGATATTGTGTATGCTGTCTTTATCTATCACTCCACATGTATGAATTAAAAGGTTAATATTTTACTTTTTTCAGTATTGCAAATATCAGTTCCCAGGCTTAAGAGGTCAGAAAC
Organism: Crypturellus tataupa; assembly: GCA_034781795.1. Taxonomy (NCBI): domain Eukaryota; kingdom Metazoa; phylum Chordata; class Aves; order Tinamiformes; family Tinamidae; genus Crypturellus; species Crypturellus tataupa. The sequence continues at coordinate 225,476 of JAWLRI010000225.1, forward strand.
TAAATATGGAAAGTTGAGTGGTAGGAGGTGAGTGAAACAAATACAAGAGGTCTCTTAGACTTCAGTTTCATATTTATGATTTCATCTTTGCTGTTTCTTGATTGCTTTCTGTGCTATCACTGTGCGAACATTAAGAGACTATCTTTACAATGCCTATAAAATGAAAGGTATGCCCAGCAGCAGATCTTTTTTTCCTGAAATAATGGAAATGCAAGCAAAAGTTGAACAGGGATAGCCAACAAAAATAAATAATTAATTAAATGTTCCAGGTATTTAAACTATAATGTGACTGAATTACAATGTACTTTTTGACTTTTTGCTAAGAACTGTCTATCTATTAAAATATTATCAGGACATTACTCTGTGACAGATAGAAAAGAATAAAAGATAAAAGCCCACAAAATTACAGCCTTGCAATTTATATGTAATTTAACACTGTTATATTTCAGGTTTTCAGAAAAGTTTTTAAAATGTTTGATCATGCCAAAATTGGTTATAAAGATATAGTTTTCTTTAATGGAGACCTTCAGGCCTTGAAATTATACTCTCAGTCCTCACCGTAAGCATAATTTTTTATTTAAAAATATGAGATCATAATGGTATTCCATCTGATTTTCCAAAAATAGTCAGTTTATGTGCATATACCTGCCTCTCCATACATACGAACACAAAAAGTATTTCTCTTTTATTTCCATATATTATTTCTATCATCACAAGTGATTTCCAATAGATGAAGTTATTTGTCAAATTATTTATAACCTTGGTGTTTACCAATGTGTACATTTGAAAATCCTTGTTTGATATATACCCTGTGGCTAACACAAATTATGCAGCTAGATAACAGAACAAAAGGTTGGTGAAGCAATAGAAAGGAAACATGAAAATGCAATTTATGCTGTATATTTCTCACTCTTAATCAACAAATTTCATGACTAACCAAACTGATATTACTATCAAATAGTTCACAGTAAAATCTGATCTTACTCTTATAAATCACACTGACTTATGTGTTCAGAATATTTTGAAGGGGTTTTCTTTTTGAAGATATCAAAAAATGGAATAGAGTTGAGTAATATGTCTTCCTGCTAATTATAAGAAAAAAACAATGATAAAACAGAAGGAAAGGAGACATAGCTTCACCAAGTGACTTAGCAGGACCCACTACTCTCATGTTAGGGATGAGGTTAAGCTTAGGTACCAACCTAATACGTGACCACTTGACCTGTGGTGCATAAAAATATTTTTAAAGGAGTAATTTAGCTCCAATCTAAAACAGATGCCTACATTAAGATAAGGAACAACTTTGTAATGAGTTTGTAAAGTCTTGGAGAGAGTTGTAAGGAAGGTCCTCCAATTTCATTCTGTTGGTGTTCTCCCACCTACAGTAAAATGATGAAATATTTACTAATATATCTCAGTAGATGTAAGGCAAATGTCTCTTGGGACACCGATCTAAAACGGAAGATCTGTGCATTCCAGTCCCTCCTGTAAATTAGTCTTTGCTTTGCATTGAATCTGCAAACAGTATCTTAAAATGTTATGAGCACTCACTGATTTCTTCGGAATGCAAGCCAGGATTTTTAAAGGAGTCTGAAGAAGATTATTCTGTGTCCTTTCCTCAGTGGCAATGCAAACGGAATTTTTCACATAAACATATTTAAAGTTCTCTCAAATGGTAGGCTAGCGATCCTGGAAAATTCCTGGCTTAGTTTTAGGGAAACATAGCTTCTCTCTCTCTTTTCACTAAGATAATGAAACTTGATATGGCATCCAAGTAAATATGCTAATTAGTTGCCAGTGTATTGACAGTCTATATTATTATGATCTGTTTCTATCGTTGTAAGACTGTATTTAATAGCTTAGAAATGGCCTGAATGCACTACTAGAAATTTGCTTGCAAAACTGTAATTATTGGTGACCTATTGGCGTAGTGTGTGACACTTATTTTTGTTTTGATGCCTTTTTAAAACAAGGCACATATTGCTTAAGTCAGGAAATCTCTAGACAGTGCTAACTAAAGTTTATAAAAATGATATGAGAGATTTTTTTTTTGGAAAAAAAAGTTCTATTGAGTTGAAGAATACTAAGTGTATTTTAATAATTTCTTCAAAATGATCTTTAAATGTTCCACTTACCGTGTGTCTGGAAAGCTCCCCAAAAGACTTTTAATAATCTCCTTTTTGTTGTCTTTACCCCATTAGTGCATATTACTTCAGAAGAACTGCAGAGGATTATTTTAAAGTTATTTCCATAGAATAATAAAAAGTGGGATATTTCCAATTTTTGCTTCTTTTGCAGACTGGCTATGCACATGTTAATATTACAAATTTCATTATACACTCATCTCTATCTCTTCCTTGTGACAAGTATTTTACTATGTGATGACCACAAGCAACATTAGTAATTGCAGTACTTCTATTAAAAAGGAGGTTTAATAGTTGCAAGAGACAGAAAGGGAGGGAACATGATGCATTGAAATAAGCATTTGACGTGAAAGTGCCCAGGAATTGAGATATTATTAATAATTATATTTTTCTAACTACTTGACCAATGTGGAAGTATCCATGAATGCCTTTCTCTCTCAGTTTTATTTGCTTATTGTGTTGCCTTGAAAAAATGTGATTATTTGGTCATGGAGATTGCTATGAATGGAAGAGAAATTGCTCAGTTCCACCTAGGCACAGGTGGAAATCCGTAGGTGGTAGGCAGATGGCAGGCAGAGTGGAAGAGTTATGGAAAGGAGAGAGGTTTCTCTCTGTTGTGAGGGACGCACAAGCAAACAACCATGAAAATTTCCCAGAGATCAAAAGGGACCGTTCAGAGCGCTGTAACTCATAAAACCACTGAGCTAACAGGAACTGAGCCTGGAAGGGAGTACCTGTCATCTCATGGGCACATAACCTCTACTGGTATTATGTTATTAATCAGATTCATACTGCCAGTAATACAATGTGCCCATGATCTTTAGCAATAATATCAGGCAGAAAGTCAGGAGTCAGGTCATCGCAGAAAGCATTTAGTTGTAGAACTAGAACTCCTTCATGGCCTCGTGAAGATCTGCAGGAGCCCTGCCAAGGGCTGGAGGTGGGACAAGGACTTCTGAGATGTCAGTTTTGATGAGGCGTTTTATACTTCCTTACTTTATGCTTACTGCTGTTTTCATTAAAGAAGCCTTTTAAATATTAATGAGGCATATGAGTTGATGTATCTAAAGACTAGTAAAAATTAGCTCTAACGTTGACATTATTCAGAATGCTAAGAAAAATGTTGGGAAAAAAATTCCATAGATGTGAATTTTTCTGGGGCAGTATTTTATCTGACAACATTATTGGATAATTTTTTTCATGTGAATAAAAGCATAAGTGGGGAATGCAGTAAAGTGTCCATTCTTCTGCCTCTATCTATATTTAAAAGAGAAGGGGAGAAAAGTTAAGAGGATATTTTCTAACCATCTGTTGTTTTACGTATAAAATAGATAATTGCCAAAAGGGAAAAAAAAAAAGCCTTAGAGCTCTTGTTCATGACTTTAGATAGCTGGCCTAGCAGAAGGGTTTTATTATTCTGAATTTTGGACGACTTCATCATTTATTCATATAAAGTAAACTGCAGAGGTCATGCCTACTGAGTGCAGATAAAGCCTTTTGTACCATTCCATCATTCATTATGTATATGCCATACTTTTAGATATTACCAAGTTTATGAAACTTTGAACTTTGGGGTTTGGAGCTTTTAAAATATATTTTCTAGAGACTTTCTTCGCTTGTGTTATGTCAGGATATACCTTTCATGGTGGCAAACGTGGGCCTTATTTTCAGCGTCATCTTGACTTCATTGAACTCGTTTTTTTCCCTTCTCCACTAGAGGGAACTGTCCACTGGTATCCAAAAAATGTTACCTGGAAAATGCTTGTACCTGATCTCACCACCTGTCAGTTTCATTTTTGATAATCTAAACATTTTTTTTTAAGATCCCCACTATAAGATCCCTACAATGAGTTCTGCCTACTTCCTCCACCTTTTGTAATTTTGTGTGGAACAGCTTATGTGCCAGGATGCTTCAATTCTCAATTGTGGTTGGAAGCTTCTTGCTAATTTTTAAACATGGTATGTGCCCTGTGGTCCTAGGGGCTAAGTTTCCTACTCTCTCCTACAGTGAAATCTAGAACCCAGTTCCCAAGATGACCTAGTGATAATCTGTAAAATGCTTGTCTGTTAAATCTGCCTGTCCATGAAATCAGGGGCATTGGTACAATGGTAGCACTAAGTATTCTCATCAAAATATGGTTACCTAAATATATCCATGCAAAACAGCTTCAGACCTTATGCTACAGTAGTAATAAAATTAACAAAATATACTGTTTTTGTCAAGATTTATATGAAAGTCTAATGTCAGGAAATACCAAGAGAGATTGAGATTTCATCTTTGTTGCTCAAATTAGATATTTCTCAAGTGTTTATCTAGGAAATTTTTCAAATAGCTAGGTAACCCTCAAGTATTTTAGAGATTTTTGAATCATAATAGTGTCTCTCTCATCTGGCTCATATGGATCTCTGCTCCTAGCATCATATCACTCATACAAGTTCCTATGGTAAGCATACTATATAGCATGTTGTTTATTTCCATTCTATTTCCCCTGAAACTCATGCTGGTGTTCTGTTACAGTGAAAAAAATGGAGACAAAGGATATCTGCATTAGAAAACAATCAGGTTTTTATACAAAACAAAAGATATTAACTTTGAGGGTGGCTTCTTTCGGTCTGGTTTCCCATTGCATAAAAACATTGAATTCCTCAGATAATGGGAGAGGGCCGACCTTTGAAAGCAGGTATAACTATTAGCATGTCCTTGCATTCAGCAGAAGTGCCTTTCTTTTAGAGAATTGCATGTGTATTCTTTATGTACCTGAAGAAATTAACATTTTATGTATATCTCTAGAAAATTATGGAAATATATAATTTACTTTCAAATCCTGCATATCAAGAAGTTTTTAAGTTGAAGGTAGCTTTTCTCCTCTCCATAACAGGCTGATTCTATTTGTGGACAATGTTTTCAATTTAACTGTGCTTTGGATATTGTAATGATTTTACTGTTAGAAGAATTGATTCGCCCCCAAATGCTCATGAAGCCACATACTGAGGAGGATCAATAAGTTGCTCAAGCTGGAAACTGCTCTCTTTTTGTAGGCTTAGTTTTCAAGCAGATCAGTGCTGTGGTGTGTCTCTTCAGAGGGGAATGCTAATGTGGGAGAGGAAATACAGCAAGGGTCATCTGGGCTGTCCTTTTGTTGGAATAACAGGAATCATTGGCAAGAATCGCTCATGTTTAAATTATATCTGAGCTGGGGTTAGGGTATTTTTACGGGTTGATGTAAGTTCCCTTGGGATTCGTAAGTATTATATCCCTGCTTTTTAATAGGTGTTACTTAACACCACAAAAAATATTAAATGCATCATTGATTGGAGGGACTTCTTCCATTTACATTAAAAAAAAAAAGAGATTAACTACTTCAGTTTGCATGATTTATCATGATTACTCAGGCCAATAATTCTGTTTTCTTCTGTATACTACAAATGCTTAATTAAGTTAATTAAGGATTCTGCTTAGTCTTTCTAATTTGGTACCTAAAGATTTTGGGGGGATCATTATATTCTCAGAAATAGTAAGGTTTGCATGAGGCAAACCTTTACACATTCTACCCCTTTCAGAATTTTTTGACACAGAGATGAACACGCTCAGTTTTTTTTGAACACGCTCATCAGACAATCCTTACTCTGGATCTGCCACCTGAGTTATTGTTTTGCTCTGATTTATTGCTGTGATAATAACAGTATATATGTCAGGAGCCCCCGGAAGCCTGCTCTGATCCTGCTCCCAACCCCATCTCCTGGCAAGACCCCCAGCAGGGCCCCAGATTGACCCCTCACCATCCCTGGAGCTCCTGAGGGTCTGGCACAATCTGCACTAGGGTCACCAGCTCCCACCTCGGCCCCCACTGGGATGCCTCCTGGAAATGTAGCCACTCAGCTTTTCCCTATTTCTAAATATAAATTCCCTTTTCTTCTTTTTCTGGAACAAAAACACAATAAGTTTTTTCTTTGTTTCTTTTTATATTCAAAAGCCCGATGTACAAATACTGCTGCTTTGAAAGACAAACCATACAGGGTTGTGACCACTATGTTTCTTTTGAGTTGTCATATGCCTGAGACTTTAATGACATTTTTGATCTTCTGCTTAGTTGCTTCCCTTTGTAAATCATAAATCACAAGTTATTTTTTTGTACAAGAGAATTGTACTACAGCTTCACGATGCATATTATAATTACAAAAATGAACGAGTATACACTATAATTCATTGGCATTCATACTTTGCCACATCAGAACTGTATTTTAGGGCTTTATGCTGCGTACGTATATGTGCGTACTTTTATAATGACATTATGAAAAGTGTTTTGTATCTCTTTCTTCTTTCTTCTTCTATGGTTTTGAGCAACACAGGGGTAGAGAGACACAAACCTAGGTCTATATGTATTAAATTACATTTCTAAACATAGAGAACTCGATCACACACTGTATGATCATCTGCAGGTTAAAAGTTGTAGGTCTCCAGTCTAATAAAGAGGTAAACTGTAAAGAAAAGTTCCACAGTCGAGGATAATTCTATCCTTGGTACCTTTATCTTATTTTTTTTATTCTTTTGTTTTTTCTCTTGTAGCACTGGAAAAGAAATGAGAAAGTGGAGAAAAGGGAGGAGGACCTGCAAAATTAATATATAATGTGTACTGATTTCAGCTATTATTTATACAAACATTTTTCTGTAGAAGGCATAATTGAGCTATTGTCTTAATCTAAGTGAGCCACTGCTTTTGCAATGAACATTATTCATTATATTGTTCTTTGAGAAAAGATATAAACTATTAGAAAAGAAAAAAAAAGTGGGGAGATTTTAAATCGTTTCTAGGCTAGAAACTACCAATGTAGGAGTAACGGAAGATTTTATACTCTTTTCTAAGAAACAAGTAGGGAAGGTGTTAACTGATGGTTTGGAAGAGATTCTTGACTGTCAGGAATCCTTGCAGCACCATTGACTTTGGTGGATCAAAAGTTGTTTCTACCTGCTTTCTATCCTTCATTGACTGTTTTGTTTTAACTTGTTTTCTGTGTTTATAAGTATTCTTGTTTATAATATTCTTTTCTGAGTTTCCAATACACTTTGGATGTTTGTTTAAAGATAAAGACATTTTTGAATTTTTTTTAGAGTTTTTTTAATAGTTTGAGTAGTGCTGTGACATCTTTGGTATATGTGGAATTGAGGAATGTAAACAGTGTTTATAGACTTGGCACATATCTCAAACATTTCTGGACCACAGCATGTTCTTTATAATAAATATGAAGCTGAAATATGAAACTGTGAAGCTGATGCCACAGTATAGCTAAGTAAGAAGTCAAATCATGGAACTTACTACATTAGTATTTGCAAATTTGCAAGATACTTCAGTTGGAAAAGATAAAAGATTATTTATTTTTGTTATCTAACTCTATTTTATTTTTATATGCTATCAATTCATTTTTTTTCCATTGGCAGAGACAGGATAAATTACTAGATAATTCCAATTTATCTTTATCTTCTCTTGTCAGAGCCATTCAAAGCAGATCCTGTAGATTTTCCATCTTGCGGAGAATCCTTTTATTTCCTACAGAGTATCATAAATACGGTATATATAAAACTGTAATGCAGTTATATACTTAATTACAAACCAGTCTGATTGTAGAAACAAGTTCTAATCTCTTCCTTTAATTTACGTTAAATAAAACTGTATACAACAGCCAGAACTCTTCATTTGCCTAATGCACAGAGTAAACAACCAAAGAGTTGCATCAGAATTCCAGACTTGTGGCCTTAGTCCTCATCAGTAAAAAGTGTATAAAAATAAGTATAGCATGACTAGCTTTTGGGAGATTTATAAATCAAAATTTTCTATATTTTGGTGAAATAAAAATATTGTGAATACTGCGAATACTGTGGCATTCACATGTTTTAGTAAATGGTCTGAAAATTTTCCTCTTAATTAACTATCTTAAGAATGCATATCATCTTAAAGATACCTTTTGTGGTCAAATGGTATAAAGGTATTGAAATATCATGTTCACCATGGGAAGGAAATAACTCTTCTTAAAAGACAGTGATTTGTTAAACATACATAGCATCAGTTGTTAAAAAAATGAGGAAGTGAACTGAAGGATGATGGGCTGTCATAGTCACAGAGTTTTAACAGTAGATATTACACTGATTTTTAAAGCAAATATATCATAAAACACTACTTTTGGTAGTCAAATATTCTTTTGTCAGAATTCATGACAAAATTGTAATGTTAATATTCCAAATTTTGATTTTTATATTTCATTACTTCAGTTGTTGTTCCAGTTCATCTAATGCTGAAGATCTGAGGAGAGAAAATTAAAAATAATTCCATGAATTAAAAAAAAAAAGATTTTGGCTGAATATTGTTCAACCAAATAATAAAATTGCAATTTTGTGTATTGAAACTTTGTATTATGGTTTAATTTGTGTGTTTTTCAGTAAGCTGTAACTCTTGAACAGTATTAGACCCAAAGAATAAATGTTCCAAGGTCCCACATATGCAAGTCCATTCAATTCCATTCAAATATAGATAATAGATTAGGCTAACAATCCCCTGAAAAACGTGAAAAAAATTCACGTGCAGGAGAAGCAGAAGAAGCCGTGACTTCGAATCTCTTAAAAGAGTAATCTGTCTGTAGTGGAAGAAGAGGGAACGTGATGGAAGAGCATGCATACAGGATTTCTTATGCACTACTGATATAATTATCTGATTGTCAGCTGCCTGAGAAAGAAATTTTTCTTGCCTTTAAATATAGATCTAATTTCACTATTAAATAATCTAGTCTATTTCTTTTAATGACAACAGGCAAGATGAAACTGGATGTTTTTTCTTTTTTTATATCAGGTATCTATCCTACTTGAAATGCGGTATGCATTATGCAATATTATGCATATTGCAGTATGTGGAAGTGAGGAAAAATACTATACATTTGAAAAAGGATTAATTTTGACTTCTTTTGATTTTCCTTATAGCTTTGGATCTTTAAAGTAGAATCAATGAAGTTGAAAGTTCATGTTCCTTCAAGCACAGAGGAACTTCCTTGTATGAGTCTTCATAAAATATTGCAGAGCTCTGTAAATAAATTTTTTAAGATACATAGACAGGAAAAGGAAATCTTAAGGTGACAGTTGCATTGCTGCTTTCTCGTTCTCTAAAGGTTCCTTGAGTAGAGACAGGGAAGAAAAGACTGATGCCTGTCTACATTTGGGCCAACTCCAACTGTGTAGTGTTGCACTTCCCTCTAATTGCTACATTTTGTGATAAGAGAAACGTGGATTGCAAATACAGAATTCAGCCACTAAAGCCCTTTTAGTAAAACTACACATGTTCTATGTTATGAAGTGTAATAAAACTGTGTGATAGAAGTGTGATTTAACCTTGTCTAAAAAGAAGAAACCTTGTACTAGTAACAGCCTTAGGAGAAAGATATTAAATATGTTTTGATACAACTTATCCCACTATACTTTTCTTTCTTTCTATATAGGAAATATAACTTTTTTTTTTTTTTTTTTTTTTTTTTAAAAAAAAAGCTCTGTTAGAACTGTATCAGTGCTAGGAAGCTCTACTTTTTCACCACGGCAACACACATATAACATCAGAAAAAAAAAGAGCTGAATTTTGTAACGAAGCACAAAAGAGGTAAACAATTTTTTTGTTGTTGTTGTTTTGATTTTGTTCTTACTGTGGAGAAATGGTGCAGAGAGGAGAATAGCTGGTTAGTTCATTTATCTTTTGTCTGCAAAAGTGAACTTTTTAATCAAACCAAACCTGTATAAGGAAGAAAATGCACAATCACCAACTCTTTCCCAGAATTCTTTTGATGCTGTATCATTTGTGTTTGGGTGCTCTTTTTATGTCTATATTCCTTTTTTTTTATATATATAAATGTAGTTTGCTTCACTTTTTAAACATATTCCTTGGTTTGGTGTACGTAATTGATACTGGCTTGTTTCACATCACAGTGATTTTAGTCTATGGCACCTCTAGAGGACATGAAACCATTAACTGTCCTTTACTGCACATCAAATGTTTTCCAACTTATAAGAAAATGTGAGGACTGGTCTTTCAAAGCATTTTAAGCTACAAGCACAGTGAGGTATTTGGTGTGGAAAACCAATCTAAATGTAGTCAGAAGTAAAACCCTCCAGCTGCATATAGCCCAGGTACAAGAATCTTTGAGCTTGCTGTTTCCAAATCCCAGTCTGCTCGCATTGCTCTGATTTTCTTCTTAATGTATAAATAGCCTTAGTATATTTAACTGTATCTCTAGGCTGTTATTATTTTTTTTATTTTTTATATATTAAATTTAAGTGTTTTGCTAATATAATCCTCTCAAACTCACTCTTTTGTTATATATA
>JAWLRI010000225.1:236072-248158 GCA_034781795.1 Crypturellus tataupa
TTGCTCTGATTTTCTTCTTAATGTATAAATAGCCTTAGTATATTTAACTGTATCTCTAGGCTGTTATTATTTTTTTTTTATTTTTTTATTTTTTATATATTAAATTTAAGTGTTTTGCTAATATAATCCTCTCAAACTCACTCTTTTGTTATATATATATTTTATTAGGTAAAGCAATCCAAGTTCTCTTAATTATAAAATTGTTAATTGTGAATATAGCCAATTAGCCAACGCTATAATTATATTTTCCATATTTATTTGTTGATTGGAGGCTGGATTTCAATTAAACTGAGACAGAGTATCAAAAAGAATGAAAAAAAAAAAGAATAAAAGAGAGAACATATAAAATGTCACAGAAATATCAAAGAGTCTATTAAAAGATAAAATAGTGCAAAGCAGTTTGCAGTGACTCTGTATTTTGCCTGAAAGATTTGTCATTATTCTATATAGCTAAAGTGTACACAGTCTCATAGCAGTCCCATCACATTTCTTTTTTCCACTGAAGGACCCTGCCCAAACAAAATGTATATTAACTCTGTGGCAGACTCATATTGGCACTTTTTTCCCCTCAAAAGTCAGAGTGGTTAGAAACATAATTATGAAATAAGTCATACTGTATAAAACAAAACCTGTCAGCAGTGTGAAGACTGTTGATCAATAATATTTCCTTTATCACAGTGATATAATCTATAAATGGAAAGTGAGGGAAGGCAAAAAGCTAGACAAAACAAAGTATTGTGAGACTACCAGCCATGAAAGTCATTTTGAGCAACCCATTTTGAAAGAATCCCCCAAGGATTGATTTTGTGTATGATGATGGCAATGGCACTTAGTGCTTTGGGACTGCATATTTCAAAAGAAATTTATTCATGCATGTTAATTTCAACTCACTTGTGAAAATGAGTAGGTAAAGCAAATTAATTAAATGAATATTAACATTAAAGTCATTCACCAGTAAGTGTTTCAATGTTTAGTAGAGCTTATTTTAATGAATTTCAGTAAAAACTAAGATTAAATTACTACTGTTTTTTTCTCTCAATTTTCTGTGACCCAAAATGAACATGCCTTCTAAGATGGAAAAGCTGGTATGGTGGATAAGATTTGAGACTGGAGAGAGATTAAAGCAATGTTCAGCTGTGTTGAATGCTGTGCCACTTTGTACACTTTACTGTATAATGGCTACTTAAATGTAGTTAAATGAGACTGAGCCCTTTCTCATGATGCAGTCATATACAACATTTTTTTTAATCATTTTTTTATTCTCTTTTAAAAGCCTTTGCGTAATGGTGACCCGATTCCTCCACCAACACTACTAATTTTCTTATTACTCAGTAGTTTCCATTATTGTATTCTACAAGACAAATGTTCTTTTATTCCTATGTTTACTCACATATTTGTTACACGAGAGAAGGGTCAATAGGATTATATGCTTAGTTCTGTCTTCTAGAGCTGTATGGGTCGCCATAATGATCTGTTCTTATTACTGAGCTTTGCTCCCTAAGTACAATGTTGAACCACAGGAAAAATTTTAGTAGGCGTGAGGTGGTTTCTAAGGCTGTTTACATTTCCAGACACAGTTTGCAAGATCTGCTGTTTTAAGTGATGTATGAAATAATTCAATCACTCCTTAGCTGTTATCACAGTTGCAGCCTTTTTGATCATTATGTTTATAGTATATTACTGAATTTTTTTAAGGTGAATGATACTTTTTAACAAGTGAAAGTAATTGTAAGGGATCATGGCAGTAACTTACATATTCTATTGACTATAATTATCTGAGATGCCAGTTTTTTGCTCATGTTAACTAAAACAAAATGATGCTTCTATTTTTTAATAGGAATGTTACCTAATAATTTTTTGTTCCTTTTTATTTTCTCTTTCTCTCCACTATGCAAAACTATTAATTCTCCAAGAAAATGTTCTCTATTGCAGAATAAAGGGTTCTTTAAAAGGTTCTAGATGATTCTACTTAGAAAGGCACAAAGTCCTAAAGCAATGTCCTAAGAAGAGTAATGTTTTCAATAGCCTTCTAGAGAGACAGAAAAAATATATTGTAAGTTTCTGGAACATTTCCTGATTAAATTTAAAACTCTTGTATCATATTTTGTTTTTGTTTTGCTCAGTTGTCATATAGGGCATACTTAAGGAACCTGAATGTTTCACTGCATGAAGCTCCAGAAACGAAACCCATTCCTGGCTTTCCAAGTTCTGAGATCCTGTAGCAAAGATGCCTGGTAAGTAAGCAGATAGATAGTCTCTCCCACTTTCAGTCACGCCAGTGCACACAACAAAAAGTACAGATACTCATACAGTGACTTTTCTGTTCTACGTAAAATGTCCAATTTTAGGGAAAAAAAAATTCTCAGTTCCTAAATAAATTGAATTTTAATTATTCTGTAAGAAAATCTCCTTTGAAAAAAACATTCTGAAGAAAAAGATATAAATAAGTCTGACGATTGATTGATCTTTCAGTAAATTTTATTTCCACCAGCTGAAAGTAAGAATCCAAGAAACATCTGCAGATACTGAGCAATCCTATATTTCCTGTTTCTTCACTGAACTGGAGACTGAAACACAAAGATCTGTTGCACAAAGACCTGTGGGTTGTTGAACTACTTTTTGCTTGCTACTCCTACCACTCCTTCCCTAAAACATTTTCTGTTTATTTTCCAGGCAGGTTCTTCTTCATTCTTTTGAGTATAGAGACAATGTTAAAATTTCCCTCTGTCTAGACTATATGTGAAGGGAATTCCTCAGATGTACAATAGTATGAAGAGTATTTTATTTTTTGATGTGATTATAATGTAATCTCTAACCTGTAAAATTTTGTGCTATTGCTAATGCATAGCAAGACAATATAAAGAGAATTTTATATATAAATATATGTATATTTATATATTTACTTTAGATGAATATTGGATTTCTTTACTGAAACATTTTTTTTTCATTGCAGAGAAATCTTTTCCCAATAACATATTTGTTTTGAAAATTCACTATTTTTTTCTGAAGCAGTACTTTCCAACTTAAAGCTATTTTGATTAATAGTTTGCTGATGTATTGTTCATCAGAAATACTAAAGCAATAAAGCTATAAATCCAAATACAGTAGACTTGGGGAAATTTGAAAATATGTATGTATATTGTAATTCAATGCTTAAATAAAGTACCCATGAATTATTTGCTCTGTAATCTGTCCTCACTTGTCTGATAGAATGGATACCCTCCATACATTTTCCTGTCTTATCTCCTTGTCAGAGAGAGCAGCCAGCCAGCAGCCTAGCAGTAAGCAGGTAGTATGTCAGATCAGATGGCAATTAGTTTTTTGATATATATATTTTTTTGTCCTGGTTCTGCAAATAAGGTTATATTATTTTTATTTTTATTAAGAATATTAGTTAACTGATTTTGGATGCTTCAGAATGCTGGACTAGATTACTGGCCACAAATTCCACAGAGCATCCAGGCAATTTTCCAATGTGGCATCTGGTTTCCCAAACTTGGCAGAGCCTGCAGTTCAAAGCGTCTCTCTTCTATGTCTATATTAGAGTTTGTCAAGGTGAAATGTAAAAGTATATATTATTATGACTCCTTTTTACCAGTCTGCTCCAGTCCATATGATGTGATACTTTTGGAAATAAATTAGTCTCATCTCTTCATAGTATCCTGAGATTGAACTGACTTTTAAATCAATTGACTAGACTCAAACGTGAGGATGTAGGCATTGAAATAGCCTTAACTTGTGTTTCTCTTAACAGTCCATTTCTTAGACTGTGGGCAATGGGGTAATTTATGTCATTTTAGCAAAATATGTAAGCATGGGGAGCCAAAACATGATTCCTCTGCTAGAAAACCTGTGGAACCTTTATATCTCTTGATATATTTTTAACTTAAACCTATGCAATCATAGCAACTTCCAATACAATTTAGGTTCAAAGTTTGTTGACTTAGTTTCATGCTTGAACATAGAGTTTCATGAGAATTTTCCACAGACAGAAAACCTAGGTGCTCTACCTCAACGCTTTATTACTTTACCACTGAAGATGTTTGCTTTTTGACACCTAAAATTGCCATAGCTTTAATGCAGTATGTCTTTATGACTCATCACATCACTTTTCATAAAGGACCTCAAAAATCTCAAAAGTGTGCATGAGCTTCTCATGACATATAAGGTGGTATCTTAGCAGCACCTAAGCTTTGACTATTAAATTCTTCAGATTATCTGTGGGATTTGCCGCTTGTTTATAACTAAACAAGTAACTGGAGATCATGAGGTTGAAGCAGTTTGGATGGTTTTCTGAGACCTTGAAGCCAGGTTTCTCCAACTGCTCTTGGAGAAAAGCAGCAAACAGTGATTGTGGCAAGGACCTGGCAAGTTTAAAAGCTTGCCAGTGAACACCCCCTGCCAGACACACACACACAAAATGCTGCTTGGTGTGTAACTCGAGCCCAGATGAGAGAGTGGGAAGGGAGAGGTAAGCAAAGAAGAGGAAATGCTGTGTACTGAGGCCATGATCAAGAGAACATCACTTCCACAACCTATGCAATTATTAGGATGTGCAAATGAAACAATACCCCAGAGCGAGTGGCATCACTCGGGTTTAGTCACATTACTGATAATACTTGAAAGAAATATCTATATATATTATTTGATTCTTTGTGGAATGAAGACATGAAATGCTTTTTTATGCTTTGTTCTTGGTCTTTCTCTATTTGTGCTCCCATGTATTTGCTCTTTGGGTTAGCTGGCAATGGATGGCACTGCTATGTTTCAGAAAATGGTCGTTCTGGTCAAACCAGAGCCTCAAGCTCCAAAGAAAGGTATTTTGATGCAGGGCAGAGCAGATGCCAGCCATACCTCAGTATAGCAGTTGCTAAGGACAACAATGTGTGCAGTGCTCCTAGGTATGCTGCTGTTAGTTAATTCGACTTAGTTGCCTGTTTCACAGCATTTTAACAGCCACTTCAGTCATCGCCTTCAGTCAGGGAAGGACCTTGCATCTGAAAACCAAAAGTTGAGCAAAGTGCAACCACTGTTCTCTCCAAGAAACCCTAAATTTGTCCTTGTGAGAGTTCTCCAGCCTGGAGCTAAAGATTCCCTTTATATTGCTGCCTGATAAAAAGCTTTCTCACAGAAGTTTGCTCTGGGTTGGGGAGGGGCATCCACCCAGAAGACACCCTATTGATGTGGCAGTCTGGATGCACAACACTGCATGAATTGGCTGCGTGCCCTGCCCACGTATGACATTTAGGAAAGTATACCATATGCCAAAGAGAACAGGGTTATGAGGCATTGTATGAGAGAGTAGTGGTATGCCAGATGGGCAGTATTAATTTTAGTGGTTGAATGCCTGAAGCTCCTGGTCATCTGCACTGTCTAAGAAAATTCTATCTTGATGCCCATTGAGGATCTGAGGGCTGTTGAACTTGATAGGAATTTCAACTCCATGGCAATGCTGAAGATGCAACAAGGTTATTTAGCTGCAGTCACCTTGAATATCAACATAATGCTTTGTAAAACAGATGTTTAAAATTTTTATACATACAAACAAAACCCCTTCCTCTTTGATTTCCAAGTGGATTTCCAAACTCAAAGAGCTGAAAAAAATTCTTTTTGTGGTGTGAGCATCTATGTTCCACATTGCATGAGTGACTGTTTCATTTTACTGTGGTCAGTAGTAAAAGATATGTAGACATTTCAACCCAAACTATTTTAGGTCTGCTGTATTTTCAATTTGGTCAGACTAATATTGTTTGAACTTGTGAATTCAAGAGTACTCTCTGACTGATAAAATGCCTGTTTTCTGCAAATGAAATTCCGAGTGGTATATACCAACCAAATTCTCAACAAAGATTGTATCTTATCAGTTCGTACAACATGCTCAGGTAGACACTTTTTTTTTTTTTTTAAACAGGTGAATTAATTTCCCAAGCAGTTAGTAGACCAGTTATATGTGGACACCAAAAGTTTTGCATACATCTTTTTTTTTTTTTTAATTGTCCACACATATCCCAAAAGAAAAAAAATGTTTGCACAGTTCCAGTCAGTGAAGTATTTTGTACTGATGAGATTTAGAGTGCACCACATTGAGTTATGAGAGTACAGAGATTTCATAAACATGGCTAGATTGGCTATCAGACATCTATTTATTTGGGAGATGAATTGATGGCTAATGGGATTTGTAAACAAACAAAAAAAAAAAAGTGGGAGGTGGTTATTCCATCTCTATAACTTGATAACACTTTTGCAATACTCTGTTGGCAATGTATTTTGAACTTCAGAAGTACAATGGTTTCCCTAAAAAGATTTCATTTGAAAAAAAAGTCATAGAACAGGACCGAAGCAGATTTTACATTAGACTGATTTATATTTGCCTATTTGTCTGTTCAAAGAAAAGACATGATGAAATTTGTCATGCATTTAACATCTACAATGAGATAAGAGGTAGCAGGCATATTGAATTGACAGACATAATCTATACAGAATAAAATACTTGGTCAAAACTGAAATTTTCTATTCCTAAACCTCACTTTAACAGTTTTGTGGGAGGTTTTCTGAACCTCTGTGGTAATACACAACTTCAGCTTGAGTTTTAAAGAACCCTTATTCAATTGGTGGTATAAATTATGTGGTCTGCACTAATTTATTTGACACTAGCTGAGGCCTCTTAAAACACTTTTAAATCACTGTTTCTAAATCATTTGTTATTCTGGCAGCTCATTTCAGGTCTATTGTTCAACACACCAGAAAGCAGAATTCAGGGGAAAGAAGAAATAATACAAAAAGTCTCATAATTTCAAATTCTATTTAATTAAATAGCGATATAGAAAAAGGACAAGAAATGGAAGATTTTTTTTGGAGAAAAACTAAAGGAACAACAAAATATTAAAATTAAAGAGATGGGAGAAATGAAGGCTACCAAAAAATCCTACTGAAGTAGGAGTGTTCAGGTTACAGTAAAAGGGCAGTAGCTAAGCAAAGTATAAGCCATATGGCAATTTAGCAATTATGCAATTAATGAGCAATAAGGAAAATAAGCATTCAGGCAAATAATGAGCAGTTAATCAGTCAGCCAATTAGGCAATAATATGCAATGTCTTATGGCTTTTACCTGTTCTATTAAAATTAGAGAGAACGACCATTGACTTCTCTTTACATGGTAAAAGTACTGAACCTTCAGTTCAATGCTCATTAGGTAATAAATAATAAAGAACGGACATTAGCCTAAGGTGCCTTTTAAGGCTGAGACTCATTTAAAGCAAATGAAAAAAGAATGAGATCCTAGCACCCGGTACAGCTTAGATGAGTTCTCTCAGTTTATAATTAACATGCTGTTGGGATTAAGAAGTTGAAGTATGAGAGACAATAAAAACCATGTCAAGGTTTTGTTTTGCACACATTGGGATACTCTACTAAAAAGCATGACAGAAACAGAAGGAGCTGTCCAGCTGGAAATCTGGAGTTTTCCAGTAAGTGTGACTACTGTTAAAAGAAAAAGGAATGTGATGGCAAGAATAAGAGAAGTAGTTTGCATTTAATGTGCCAGGTATCTGAAAGCCCATTCTGATATACACTTTAAAGTCAATGTTTAATAGCCTGGCATGTATCTGAAATAGTTAAAGATATTTTATCTAAAAATCACTAAGCCAATTAGCCTAATTGGATAGCAATCTTGTCAGTAGAGTTATTATTATGAAATTATTTAGGGACAGAGCTTTGAAAAATGCCATACCATGGATTAGCCACTTATTCTTTATTTTTATTTTTAGAATATCATCTGTAAATGTTGTAAGTATCTAAACATATATGAGATGAAAAATATTGGAGATTTAATCTGTAAAAGCAAAAAAATCAGGCTCATTCCATGTAACATGAAACTGGATAACATACCTATGAGTTGTCATTTAATGGTAGGATGTTAACATCATAAACTATCACACTGTTTGCCTAACCTTTTAGAGCTACCCACATTTAGTTACAAATCATTGCAGTCACTACAAATGACAAACCTAGTGCAAATTACATTTTAAAATAAACTCTCAATGAAAACAAATCGATCTCATGGATTTGTATAGTTGCTGTAACAAATGCACCAAATCACAAGATTTAGATAAAATTGAAAGTGATAATGGAAAATAAATTATATTTTACTTACAGAGAAGTTAAACTCCTTGAATTATTGCCTTTTCTCTTGTTGGAAAGATAGATTTCTCTTATTAGAAAGATAGAGTTCAAACAAAGTGGTAACTTTACAAAAAATAAGCAGAATTGCAGTCATTGGTACAGCCAGGTAAGACAACTTTCCCAGGTGTATACTTGCAAAGAAAAGAAAGCCAAGGTCAAAGGAATGCCAAGCGGTTAACATGTAATTATGTAATTATGCTTCTCAGATTTGTTATGCTTGCTTCTCTTTCAAAGACAAGACTACTAAACTTAACCTAATAATATTTAGTATTTCATTTTGTGAATGGTGCACATTTGCATATATTTTGTAGCAGTTAATTCTTTGTCAAAACATGGATCTCAAAGGTCTTAGGGTCACAGAGGATTTGCTCTGGTTCCAGCTACTGCTGCACAACTGTTTATTTGGCTTTATAGTATCGAATCCTTAGCATACACCAATAAGGCTGCAATTTGTACTCTTTTTTTTTTTTTTTTTTTAATTTGGAGCAAATTGCACTAGGGAAATTTCTGTCTCATATTTTTAAGCTCAGACATTGCAGGGATAGGGGGAATTGAATGAAATTTTCTTGGCAAAATTATAGGAAAGTTGATTTCTAATACTTAAGCACTTAGGGCATGCTAAGTAATTAAAAAAATAGCCTAGACCTTTCGTTAATAGAGAAATAATCTGAGCTAATTGAAACAGAAAACTTAGAACAGGAGCACAATATGAATATGGTGTGAACAACTCCTTCTTGTGTGAACAACAGCTCAGGAAGCTGCTCTAATAATTCTGTGGGGTATTAAGGTACCTTCCTCCAGAGTTCCTCAAGGTGTTTCTGAACCATTGGGGAGCTCGGATGTCTGTGTGCGCAGTGCAGCGCGAGGCTCTGTGTCCTCCCGCTCCAGTCCACAGGAGCTGCGCAGAGCGCTGCTGTCCTGGGCAGACACACACCAGCTTAATTTGCACAAGCTGTAGACATGCAGTGGCACAGCACGACAGTCATGCTAATTAGCCTGGTGTCCCAGCAGAGATAATTAGCTCCACACTGATACGGCTCTGCTGTACTTATTGCCATTACTACTTTGTTTGGCACTAGCTCAGAGATCTCACTGGTTGTCCACTTTATGACACAGAACATAGTCTCAGGTTCCGTAGTCTCCAGGACTAATGTCTGCAGTAATAATTGGGAAGCCAAGGAACTAATTGCACAGAGAACTGCGCTCAGAATTTGTGGCAAAAAGATAGGACCCTTTCCTCCCAAAGGTTTAATGACTCCTATGACTCATACATAAGTCCAAATTTCAAGTCCATTCTGACAGCAGTTTAGTAATGTAGCTATGTTTGCATGTTTCATGAAACTAAGTAGGAAGGACCGAAACAGCAATCCATAGGATATGCAAGAAATGGATGGCTGTTTATTTTAAGGATCAGTTCAGGGAATCAGCACTTGGTTTTGGTAATGCACACAGAATATTAAAGTGAGATTCTAACTTTTTTTTTTAAAGCATCATTTCTGTGACAGCAGACCACTATGGTATTGATGAGGATTGCATCAATCATCTCATGATGTATGTACATTTCAGATCAGTTTCTTAAGCCTTTTCTAATTCCAATGCCTCTTAAGGGAATTTCTCACATTCTCGGTGGGAAAAAAAGGGAGTTTGTTCTCTATTTTAAAAATTTCTTCTGTGAGCTGCAGCATCAAAATCATCACAGTCATTAACAATTATTCAGTACACTGTTTAGATAGAAAAGAGCAGAAAGATGATACCTTGTTTTTCATTGTTTAAACCTTTATTTATAAATGCATAATGTTATTACACTGTGACGATGTTTTCTAGGCTAGAATTGACATTATCTGATATAGAGAATATTCTGTGCTACTCAAAGAAAGCCACTAGGAAACAGGGACTATTCCTGTCTAGAGATGTCAATAGCTAATGTGAAGGGAGAGAGAATTCTCTGAGATGTTACATTTTCAAATAAATACCTTAAAAATTTCTTTAAAAAAACTCCTATGCTTCTCTGAACACTTAGAAAATCAATCCATTGGTTATTTTTTAGATTCCATTTTGACACGTTTGACACGTACTCTGACATCATGTAGGTAGATAGCGTGCTAAGAGATCAGTGCTTTTCCTCTGGAGCAGAACTGTCTCACACTACTGCCCTCTGTTACATCTGGTAGCACTTGTTCTATTTAGATTGTGAGCACCTTCGAGAAAAGGCGTGTTTTCATTTTACATCTGTACAGTTGATGATAGGTTACAAAAGCCTGGTTCAGAGAAGGACACCTAGAGGCTACCAGAGTATACAAAAGCCACTGTGTTTGCCTTCACAACAGTGTAAAAGTGAAATATTTATGTGCTTTCTACTTTTCTATTTAGGGAAGGTCCATATTCTTGTTTCAGTGAGTTTTTTGTTTGTTTGCTTGCTTTTTTCACTTTTTATCCAGAAAAGAGAGAGGCAGAAATATATAAAAAAAAAAACTAAAAAGATTTTTTTTTCAGAAATCCCCCAAATAATTGAAATAATCTGATGCACTTAAATGAATTTAATTGGCAAGATTACTTACAAAATAGTGACATATCTCACTGTTATGGTGAGTAGTAAATTATGTGCACTGAGGTGCATGTTAAGATGTACGTACAGAGGAAAAAAGTAACATCTCCTGGAGCAAAATTTTTGTCATTTTGTGTACAGGCGCAGTACAGTCATCTGTACACAAGGTGCATCCCACAAGGAGGTGATGCATCAGGTCACAGCTGCAGCAATGCCTCCTTACTGTTCCTTTCTAATTCAGTATTCATGGCAGCTTTTATTGTGCCGTTCATTTCAGAAGGAAACATTGATGTCAAATAAGCATTAAAGAAAATCCTTGTTACTATGCAGAGTTTCAAAGTATCTTCAAATCCTACTCTATTCAAAAGTGAAAACAGTTTTTATGTCAATAGAATTTTTAAAACGTACCATTGCTTCTCCACTGAACCTGGTGGTGACAGATAGAGAATGTGATTATTCACTTATTGCTGAAAGAGCTCCTGACATGATCCAGTCTAGTCTTCAAAATGTTACCTCATTTTTTTGGTATTTTGAATGCTTTGCACATTGGGCAATTTAGTGCTCACCCTTCTATTGTGTGAAGAGTGACAATAACTGTAGTGATGATATAAAATTTATTAAGTTGTCAGTGACTACTGAATTCCTTTATCTCATGTAAAAACATGTTAAATCATGCCCTACTTTCAAATTTTGAAGAAGTCACATAATGGCAAAATACTTGGAAATTTGACCAAAATTACACCCTTTTTTATCTCGAGATTTTCCAGAATCTCCTAAAAACTCTCTCACATGGTTTGAATAGATCTTTGACATTTCTATTGAGTCGTTATGGCTTCAACAAAAAACAAAAATATTCTTCTTATATGAACACTTGATTATAAATTCTCTAGGAGGAAAGAAGCAAGAGTATTTTCTCTTTCCCCACTGTTTTTTTGACATGTCCAAGTCTTTGAGGCTTCCTAGACAGATTGTCTTTAAAATTTGAAAAACATTGATCAGCATGAATGACAGTGTATTGTAGCAAGTAGATGATAAAACAAGGTGAAAAAAATGGTCAGCTCTTAGCATGAAGTCCAAATAATAAGTATGCATATTATGAAACTTTCCATTCTGTGTCAGTAAATGGTGGAGATTTTGCTATATGGGCCTGTTCAGCCTGCAGAAGAGAAGGGGATCTAATCAGTGTCTATAAGTACCTCAAGGGAGGCAGTGAGGAGGATGGGGCTGGCCTCTTTTCACTGGTGGCCACTGATAGAACTAGAGGAAATGGTCACAAACAGAAACATCAAAAGTTCCACAGGAACTTAGGGAAAAATTTCCTGACAGTGAGGGTGACAGAGCACTGGAACAGGCTGCCCAG